>JZKD02S2442109.1:177005-199922 GCA_000966675.3 Picea glauca
ACTGAGAGGTTCCTCCAAGTAATGTGCCCAAAATGACCTCTTCAGTGAATTCCATTGACTTATAGCTCAAAATAGTCAAAATCATGGAAATTGTCGGAATGCAACGAAACCAAAGTCAACCTGTGTGGAATGGCTCATAATGATGGAATATGATCATCAATGCAAGCTGGACCCCACAATGCCTCTCAGATACCCCTATACTCTCTCTAGCACCCATCTGGCTACTCTGGTCATCATAAATCTCTGCCCTGTGATGATGTCCCAAAGTGGGGACATTACACAGGAGGGCGCACTAGAGGAAGTCATTGACTCAAGGAGGAAGCCTCGAAGTTGCTGAACATCTTGAAGGATAAACTGTGCAGAGGAGAGAACAGAGAGGAGAAGCGGAATTGCTGAGAATTCTGTAAAGGCTCTGTCAGGAGGGCATTGAGCAAATGCACAGGATGCATTGACGAGAACTCTATTTCGAGTTCGGTGAGAAGACAGAGTCACTAAGGATTTTGGAGAACTATGGCAGGTGGGCATTGAGTTGGTGCAAGTGTTCACAGGAGGAAATATTTTTTGAGTTTAGAGAGAAGAGAAGTGTCACGGGAGGAAAGACGCTCACAGAGTTGTTGAATACTCTGCAGACTCAGCAAGGTGTTCTTGAGTAGAAGTCGCCAGGAGGGAACTTCTTAACCCTTTATGTAAAGGAGGAAGACAAATTTACTAAACACTCTACATTGGAGGAATGGTGCTTTCGAGCATAAGTTTCACAAAAGCTCAGAAGGCAGAAGAGTGCCTTTGTGTGCAATATTCCAACAGGGAGCAAGAGAGGCCGAGACACTTTGAGGTCAGAGCCACATATTTGAGTAGAGGAGTTAACACCATTTCATGCAAAGGTCCTGCAAGGGTTTGTAGAGTTCGAAGGAACCTTTGAGATTCAGATAAATAAAGCTCAGGAGGAGGAACGCCTCGTAGAATATAGGCGGGAGCCAAGGTTACAGGCTTCGCAGCAGAGACAAAGGTCGAGGCCTTTTGGAGCAAGAAATCTTCCAAGGAATAGGAAGAAGTACATGCTCAAGGTAGAGCACGACTGTCGTTAGATCAGCTGGAGAGGTGAGATCTGGACCGTCGAGTTTCATGTCCAGACAACAGGGGGAGAAAGTGCACAAGGAAGAGAAATAGATCTGGGCCGTCAGATCTAGTGCAAAGGGCCGATAGCCATCGGATCTTGAGGAAGGCACACGGAGTTTAACCTCTGGGAGGTTGTGCAGGAGAGGAGTTGAATCGGACGGTGGAGCACTTCCAGGAAGAGGTGCTGAAATCCCATGGGCTGTTGGATCTTACAGAGCAGCGAGGGGATTAGGGCCGAGTATCTTCCAATACTCTAAAGCTCAGAAAGAATAGCGATCGTCAGATCCGGATCAACAACAGCCGTTGATCTCATACAAAGAATTCCCATATCGAAATTCGAGAATTGGCGCGACAAGAGATTTTGGAGTCACTACATCGTGGACTCCCGGTTCGCAAAATCCCAAAAATATCTGAGTCATTTCGGGAATTCGGGGATTTAGACACTGAGAGATCGAGAGGGAAGAGTCACTGAAATCGTGAAAGGACCAGGACCATCCATCGAGGAGGACACATGGCGAGCGGTCAAGGTTTCGGGGAAATCTCCGAAAGGATGTGGGTCGTCGATCCAGTGGGATCGTAGCCATTGCTTCAAGAGGGATATGGATTGTTGATCTCTCAGCAGAGAGATTTCGGCATTTTGGGAACCGGGGATTCAAAAGACAAGGAATAGGAGGAACGCTTGCACCGCGGTTTCCCGAATCGCGAAAGTCGGTAGCGCTTTGTTTTGGACCGTCATTTCGGCATTTCGGGACTAGGGTGTTTGAGAGGCCAGGAGTCAGAAGACGTGGATTCCCGACTCGCGATATCGCAAAATCCCGAAAGCATTCGGAGGAATAGCACCCCTTTTCGGCATTTTGGCATTTCGGGGTTCGGAAAGTAGAGGAGGCAGTGGTTTGGGTCGCTGCATTTCAAACTCCCGGTTACCAAAATCCCAATATAGCCAGGACCATTGGGTCGAAGGAGAACTCTATTTTGGTTTCGGTGAGAAGGAGGTGAAGACTCACGCCTGGTGCACGTCGTGTAGGTGGGGTTTTCATGGAAGGACCTGTGGATCGAATTCATGGGGTTCCAGTGAGGGCCTGAAAGAACTATTTCATTTATGTGGATTCGAAGAAGATCCTATGCGGATCTCGGCTCGAGGGTAGGGGGTCTGCATCAACCAGTCAAAAAATGAATCATTGTACTTGATTATAGGCCCAGCTACATGTCGAGCCATGAGGTTGCACCACCTTAGCATCCTCGGATCTTGTGGGGCCAGTAAGCCCCAGTCAATCTGTAATTGCAGCAATGGGACCCCCTCGAGGAAGAAGGACACCAAAAGTGATATGTACCCTAACTGCTTCAAGTTACCCCTTCTGCACTTCATCAATTGCCTCTTCATACTGCGGAGAACTGCATCCGACCAGTTGAAGACCCGAGGCTCTATGCACTCTATGGCATATTGGAAGTAGCTCTGGAGAGCCATGTGTGGAGTCGCACTCCCGGCCATGCGTGCTATAGTGAACAATATGGTTCACACGGTCAAGTCTTGGACCCCCCAAATAGCAACCTTACCCTTTCTTCTTTCTGCCTCGGTAACATAGTACTGGCGACAATACTCACTCATAGGGAGTCTGTCACTTCGGCCACCGGTCAAGCTAGCATGGTACCCATCCTGTGATAACCCCATTAGAAAATAGATATCCTCGATATCTAGGGTCAGCGTATGGACTCCCACGTGAAATAACTATTGGTCCACATCCGACATGTAGACTAGGTATTCTAACAATCTGATATGGGCTCTCATGCCAAGAATCCTGAAGAATTTCAAGAGCCCACAGCCTCGGAGGCAAGCGACTATACCCGAGTCATTCCTGGCAATAGCATCGTCTTCCTCATGTTCTCTTTCTCACCACTCTAGCATTTTGATGGTCAAACACCTACACAAGAGCCATGAGAGAAGAGTTAGCAACTTGTTCCAAACTTTTGCATGATTTTTATTGGGCAAAACTTAACTTTAAAATCTAGGTTTCGGCCCTCACAGGTGAGCCTTTGGTACAGTGTGAGATTCTCGAAGGTGCCCTAAAGTCCACCTGTGAGAATCTTATATTCTCGCAGGTCTCGCCTGCGAGAATGCTCGAACACATATTGGGGCCTTAAAATAGACTTAGAACCCAAGAAATTGCCAATAAAAACAAAAAATGAACCATGGAAAAGTTAAAGGATCAAAATCTTACCTCGTTGGCGAAAACGGTTCGCCGAATGGTCATTTGTGCCTCCTGCAATAGAGCGAATAAATTTGGGAGAAAATGAGGTGGTTGGACAGGTTTTAGGCAAAATCACATTGAAATGGTAAAAAGCCTCTTTTTACCCATATTTATTCACTTTTTACTATCTTTTATTGATTTTTATATTATTTTTCTTATAAAACCTAATGCCCTAATGGTCTTGTGAGTATGGTTTTCACAGGTATAGCAATTTCGAAGTCCGAACAGGGGGTTAGGGGTATTTTTTATTTTTGTCGCATGTACAACTACTTTTTAGGGTTTTTAGAAAAACCTCGAGCTCAGTCTTCGTTCGTTCTCATGCTCAAAAATATATGAGAACATAATCGAGTATACTTTTTCTCGTCTTTTCGTACTCGTATGGTAACACGAAAAAGACGACCCTAGAGGAGTATCCTTTAAGCTCTTTTCACGCTCCATAAAAACAAAAAGATTGTCGAGTGATCTTGTTCTCTTCACGCTCCTTAAAGTATCTGAAGAAAATGTTTGATGGGCGATAGTTTATCACTTTTTTGGTCTCATCGGACTTATTTACGAAAAAGGAACTGGGAGAGTTCTCTTTAAGTGTTTTTATGACTCTCAAAACATGAAAAACTCTCGAGTTTTCTATCCTTGGACTCGTTAAACAAACATTGACAGACCCATAATGGGCTGAACCACTCCTTCCTAGGGTTCGTTGAATATACTCCGAGGGAATCATCCGAAGGATGAACTTACATCAACAAGCATATGTTATCCTCCTCAAGCTTGCGTAAAAATAAAGAGGTACTCGCCAGAAATGGTGGGGGAAATTTTGGGAAAGGGATGTGTTTTCGTATTCATATTAATGGCAGTAAGCGTCGCTCTTGAACATTACACCCCCTACTCGTCATTTGAATCCGGGTTGGTAAATCCATTTGTCTCTCGTTTGACTTGCTACAAGGTCATATCTTGGGTCGTCTTTGAGTCAGTGCTGCCAAGTCTTTGGTCGTGTCATTCATATGTTCAAGAGAAGTTCACACGAGCCCTCTATTGAGTCGGCCATCTGCAGTTGTCCATTCTTACTATGTTGGCCTTCCCTGTGTCTGTTTCGACTCATATTCATAATTTGTCTCATCCTCAAAATCTATTACTTATTTCATGTCATTGATGGGGGATACATCAAGGCCCTCCTGTGACGAGTCTTGTTCCGTCGACTCCAACTCATTATCTGGAAATGATACTTAGAAATAATTTAGTACCTTGGAACCTGCATGCCTTAATGGCAGGTCTCTTCGCTTTCGACATGGGTTTCACATCATTGATCCCTGATCAAGAGATTCCACCGAGTGCTCGACTTCAGCTCATTCATTCGCATTCGTTCGGATTATACTTTGGTAGCTTGGGAGTCATTAACATCAATGGTGATTTCCCTCGCACTTGTTAACGGTTTTCATCAATGACTGGTAATCAAGTGGTTTCTACCATGTTTGACTTCAGCATATGTAATCACATGGCTAGATTCGTACTTTCAGGTGACGGGATTAAAGACCCTGGGTCTCATCTTTTTGGTCTAGGCTACTATGGAGTATGTATGATTTGTGTCGATGCATAGATCCACTTTGTATGTCACGTGGCTATGTCGTCTTAATTCAAGTCTTCTCACATAGATCCACAGTGTATTCCTGATGGCTATGTAGCATTTTGACGACATGGATCCACAGTGTATGATTGGTCACCATGACCTATGATTCCATTCATTTGTGATCTGAGCATGGGAATGCCTACCTCAGAACTGGTATTATATTCTGCAGATGCTTGATTGTTTACAGGTTTCAGATTAGGTGCGCTCATGGTTTCTGACACACACACACAGTTTACAAAGTATTTCGACTGTCACAGATTCCAACCTCATACCTTGGGGGGAATTTTGTTACACATGATTTTGGTCACTCTGGTGATGTCTCTACAAGTGATGTGTTCAGGCTTCCACAAGGACTTTTTGCCTGAGAAAGATGATTGTTCAGGCTTCCATAAGGACTTTTTGCCTGAGAAAGATGGATGGCATCATGCAAGGTTTGATGCATCAGAATCCTAACCTTTGCACGTATGCTTCCATTAAGGTCGAACACGAACCTGTTGATCTTAAGTTTCTCAGTATTAATATGCGGAGCATACCAAAGCAGCTCCATAAAATAGGCCTCGTACTCGGGCACCATATGGTTTCCCTGTCGTAAGGCATTGAACTCGTTGAGCTAATGCTCAATGAATTCCTCTGATAGGTACCTCTCTCGGAACCGTTCCTCTAATAGTTCCCATGACACGTCTTCGACGGCCATGTTCAGTTGTGGCAGGAGCGTCTTCCACCATAGAAGAGCACTCCCCTTTAGTTGAAAGACCTCCATGTGGACCTTCATGTTGGAGGTATAGTCGTGAAGCGCAAAGCACATCGCCATATTCTCCAACCATGCCTCGGTGGCTACGTCGTCCGGGGCACCAAAGAACTTAGGAAATTTTACCTTCTCGAGTTCACAGTGAATTCTATCAGTACCAATCAGAGCGCGTGATGGACCCTTGGGAGGTGTCAACACTCTGGCCTCATCTCTGTCCAAACGGTTGATCAATGCCTTAAACATGCGCTGAAAAGATCTCATCATTCCAACCACATCACCCACTGCTATCTGCTCCTGCCCGACAACCTGTTCGTCTCCCTGGGGGTTAGACCCCTCAGGCGTGGATGCTACTAGAAGCGTCGCGCCTCCTCCCCTAGCACCTCATCATTTTCCTCCATGACATCCTCTAACCATGATTACCTGCATGAATACAAGTCAACTTAATTAGCAACATTATAATCAAAATCATATCAACGAAAGTTGTAGTGATCCCAAGTCTCGGGTTAAACCCACTCTGATACCACATGTAACGACCCCTTTTCTTCACGACTACAAGCGAAGCAGAAGTGAAAAAAAAAAATTGTGTTTGAAAGGCAAGAAGGTGATGACAACAACAGTTAACCACACAACTGATGACGAACACAAGCACACAGTCCAGGCAACAGGCTACTATGACTCCATGCACTAGCACAAGGGAAACTGGGAGAAATGTGAGTAGACAACAAGGAGAAAATGACTACCCACCCAACGCAACAAGACATGCCTACAAGATTAAGGGAAAACATCCCCTCCCGACAAAACGGCCTTGATGAACAAGACTAGAAACTCAAGGCACGCAAACCCAACGCATGAAGGCATCACAAACCATGTGCCAAAAATGACTACAACGATCAACGCCCCCACTGGGTAACACGGACTCTAGCCAAATTATCGTTCACCTCTATCAAATAGGGTGTGCCATGATCCCCTCATCCGAAATCATGTCATTCTCGGGCGATAGGTGAGTCAATAACCTTGGCGCAACAATCCTAACGGGACCAAGGATTCAAGAAAATCTCTCACGCTAGGGGTTGAATACCAAAGAAAACCACGCCCATACCCCATCAACGGGTCGACGTGACGCTAGTGGACGATAACAAGGGAAGACACAAGCCCAAACACGACTTCGTCAATAACCCAACCCTTATATCAAGTCTAAACTAGTCAATATTTATCGTCTAAAGAAGCGTTAATTACATATCTAAATTAACCAGTCTAAATACAACTAGTCAGTGATTTACAACCTATCTTAACATGAAATACAACTTTAAATTAGAGAGTCCAATTTGCCGAATTAACAATAACTGTATATTGAATTAACTTAATCTCATATCCAAATTAGCAAGTCTAGATGACTACTAGTCAATAATGTGCAAGGCTAAATAAACCTCATGTGCAATCTAATTCGCAAGTCTAAATGTCAATTTAGACAACAATCACAATTCAATCTATCATTAATACAATATAACTCAGCAATTAACAATTGAATATCACATTAACGACAAGACAAGATGTACATTACAAGCCATAAATGCCAAATAATTCAATGAGATTTACTGCCATATGCATTCAATGAGATTTCATGCCCAATTCATCTAGAGAGATTAATTGTTATATGCCTGATCAAATTTAATGTCATTCAAAGACATTCAATGCACTTAAAGCTATTGTTAGACTATATCCTACAGCCATAATTATCATTGCTAGTTATATTAGGGGGGAAGATGTCCTGAACCAAAATGACAATTATTATTGTTGTCAGGAAAAAGAAAAGGAAATTCAGGGGTAAGGACGCCAAAGCAAAATTTAGTTGTCTAAAATTGTTGTCATTTCTAGGTTAAAAAGGCGCAGTCAACATTTAAGGAAAACTTGTGGCCATTCGACAACAAAACACAGTCCACAATTAAGGCAAACTCATGGTCATTCCAGCAACAAAACACAGTCAACATTTAATGGCAATTTGTGTCCATTCAACAAAAAAAACCAGTCAACATTTTAAGGTAAAAACATGGTCATTCTAGCAGCAAAATGCAATCAACATTTAATGGAAAATTCGTGTCCATTCAACAGCAAAACGCGGTCAACATTTAATGGCAAATCATGGTCCTTAAAGCAGCAACACAATCATCTTTAAATAAGAAAAATCGTTGTACAGAGACACACCAGAAGGGATTACCTTGATGTCATCATTAAATAAGCAAAAACGTTGTACAGGGACACACCAGAAGGAAATTACATTGCTATCATCATTTAAATAAGAAAATTGTTGTACAAAAAAAACACACCAGAAGGAAATCACATTGTTGTCACCATTTAAATAAGCAATTCGATGTACCTAAAACACACGAAAAGGAAATCACATTGCCGTCACCATTTAATTAAGAAAATCGTTGTACCACACATTCCAGGAAATAAAGGAATAAAAATGATTATTGGTAAGAGGTAATGAGCAGATAGACCAATCAATAAAAAGAAGATGTTCTGGTTCGATTCAATATCATAGAAAAATAAAACGTAAGGTATCTACAGCTCAATGATGCACCGAATGTACACATTATATCATTTCTGAAAGGTAAAATTTCTTCTGAGAAATAAATTCCTTTCAGATAGTCAAATCGTTGAGGATATTAGAATAGTTCTCCAGATAGCAGTTAGTAAAATGTAATCGCAGTCCATAAACCAAACAAGCACTGGGATTAGTGTAATAACGCAGACGCATAAAAATAAAATGCATACAACAGTAAGAGAAATGCAAAGATCCATTGGGAAAATTCATTGAAATGATCGTAGAGATTCTATCAGCCAAAGCGCAGAGAAAATCCAAGGTCCAACCCTTAAGGCACAAAGAACAAAAACAAGCACAGAGATAAACCAACAAGGATGGAAAGAAATCCATACACAGAGGTACTTTTTGCTAGAAGGCGCAAGACAACAATCAGCTAAGGACAACAACATACATAGACGGCTGACAGGAACATCCTTCGCTCATCATCCACGCACAAAAAAGCAGGGCGTTGAGATCCATAGGTCTATTAACACCAAAGTGATGACTGTAGATCAGGCTCCTAGCCGACTACTTAGGCATGGACTGATGAGCTAGGGACGAAGGAAAAAATAAGTCGCAATCATCACAATCAATAAACCATAGGATGGTTAAGACATGCAGGGATCGAAGGCCATGGGAAATCAACATCGAGCTAAAGGCTATGGGGAAAATTTCAGTCATCAACTAGAATCCTAAGACAATCATTTTCCTTACCCAATTAAACATGCAGAACTAAAGGCATAATCATACTAACAATCTACCATGCAAAAATAAAGGAAGTGTATCGTTGCCCAACCGCCCGCTCTAAGTTGATGTCCCGCGTGCTTCGTGCAACTCTTGCTTGCCGACCGATGAGACTTCATTGGTACCTCCCAGCCAATGCTAGGGGTACTCTTCTTCCCCCTCAGCCCCCCGAGCCGTAAAGGGGCCACACACACTAACCAAAGAATCAACTAGCTCCTAGCTCGCCTCGTAAAGCAGAGCTACCACTCCTCACCGAGTTGGGTATCCCAACTCCTACAAGCTAAGTTAGTCAAGTATAAATTTATGCAGTGTAACGTTGCGCATCACAAAAGAGATCCATCATCCTTCTCCTCCCTCCATTATATAGAGTTTCGAAGTCCCTTACTTTCCCAAAATCCTATTTAATTCAAAGTTTAATAATTTAATCCATAAAAATCCTCCCCGTACATGTGTCACCCATCCCCTTCATTCCTCCATAAACTAATTTCATTAATTAATTAATTACCCCTATTTCCCTCACCCACCTAGAGTCATTCCTAGAATCGCTCCTAGGTGTCCCCATATTCCCTTACAAGTTTTAATGACTTTCCCCCTTATTAATTTACCAGTTGAGTTCAATTTAGAAGGTTCTTTAATGCTAGATACCTTACTAAGTTAGACTCTCTACTTTTTCCTTGTGTTTCCCCTTTCTTTTTATGTTTCTTTCTTTTTCCTAGTTTCCTAATTATTTTAGATTTCCCTCTTTCCCTTTTCATTTAAAACTCAATTGGCAGGTGTAGAAACTTACCCTTTTTCCCTTTTTCTTTTTAATGAATAATTTTTTAATTAGCATTATATAGTAAAACAATTATTTCCCCTTTTTAAATTTTATCCCAAAAGATTTTTATAAATCAATTTAATTGCTTACCCCCTTCTTGTCACAAGATTAATGAAGATTATCTTTATTATTTATTATATATATATATATATATATATATATATATATATATATATAGAGAGAGAGAGAGAGAGAGAGAGAGAGAGAGAAATTTATCACAAGTATAATTTAGACCTAGACTTTATTTTCCTAGGCTGGGCGACATTTTATTAGAGGAAAAGTTTTAAATCTTCCTTAACACGTTATTTGTCCTAATCCATATAGGTTGATCCAATTATTAATTAACAACGCGACGTGCCCTTCAGGACGCACTAAGTGCTCCAAGGGTGCCACTCGCCTCTTTATGTTTCTCTTGCGTGACATGCCCTTCAGGACGCACTAAGTGATCCAAGGGTGCCACTCACCTCTTTCCATTTTTTTTGCGCAGTGTGCCCTTCAGGACGCACCATGTGCTCTAAGGATGCCACTTGCCTCTTGACTGACTTGGTAGACATCAAAAACCCTTGGAGTCAATACTTCGTCAAGTGATCTTGTGGGAGACTAAGGGTCTCTAAGGAATAAGGCCCCTGCCTTATTGTGCACCCCTTAGAATCATCGTGAGCGACTGTCACAGTCATCCCTCACAAAATCACGGGTCTTCTCGAACTAGGTAGTCGTTAACCTACAGTTCGAGCCATGGTGGGAGTGCTAGTAGGTTGTGGCAGGGATTTTGTCCACACCTCTCCCTCAACGTCTCCGGTAGTCGTGCATGACCCCTCTACTCCACATGTGAGTCTGGTCGGTAAGCTATTGTCAGCCTACATCATCAACGAATCATGTCAGAAATATATCCATAATCATATCATCTAATTAGATGCACTAATATCTCATATAAAATAATCAAACCCCAATAGTTCACTCCCCGCCTCGATTTGGAGTCCAAGGGGTTCCATCGATGCCTCTGCATCCTTGAGGTCCAAAATCTTGCACACTCAGTAAAACCGAGTCAATAGCACATGTCTATGTCAATGCAGCAAAAGAACATGTCATCAACCCATAACGCCTCATAATCATAAATCAAATGCCCAAAAGTATATTAATCTGGATCACTTGCAAGCAAGTGTCCTCAAAGAATAAGTTTGTTCAGTGCATGCAAGAGTGAGATGTTACAACCAACAATGTATCTCAACCATATACCATATCACTCTCAATCATGTCATGTACCATAATATAAGCCTCGAGTATATACCAATATCACAAATATGTGCCTCTAACAATGAACCATAACAACCATATACCATGTACTAAGAGTATGTCTCAAGCATGTAACAATATCACCTTAACCATCTACCATCAAGGGCTTCCAAGACATGCCTTAAGCATGTGCCATACCATCCAAGATACAAGCCTCAAACAAATACATAAATGACATACCTTTACTCATGAACCCTTAAGCATACCATCTCAATTTGTGTTGTACCATCAAACCTTGCCACAACTCAAATGTACCTTATTTTTCAAACTTTTCCTCAGATATGCGACCTGTCCTCTTGTAGCCTGTGTACAACCTTAGAAAACTAGGGTTTCTAGTTTTCTGCAACTCCGAAACTTTCGGCCCTTCAGACCTTCGTTGCCTCAGAAAAAATGTCGCCACTTCAGCCTCAGATTCACTAATAGATTTACTAAAATATATACCACAACACTAATAAGATAGATATTCAATGTAAGTGTGTGTGTATAAATGAGAGACTCTTGAGGTGTATTTATACTTGTGCTAGGTAACCTCTTTCCTTATTTTAGGGGTTTCTTTTTACAACCACTTAATCCTTTCACCAAGACTTGTAACCAACTAGGGGCTTCTTGACCACTCTTTGGGGCTTCCAACTTTACAAAGCCATATCTCCCTGACTGTGAGGAACCACGTGGTGTTCCACATATCATCGAAAATATCACGATATGTACTATCCATATATTATAGTCTTCCTTTCAATTTTGTTGTCCTTCATGTCCATATTCCTTAATCAACTATGGGTCCCATAACCACACCTCCGAGGATACATGTAGACTACATCAAATGTACCCAACTAACTCACCATCAATCTTGATCATACAAATGTGAATCAACTATCCAACATATATGGACCTCTCCAAGGGTTGAATTCAATCTCTAAGGGTTGACATTAATCTCTAATATCACTCTCCAAGGGTTGACATCAATGACAACCAATTGTCCAATAGTCAGGGAAAGAAAAATAAGAACACCAATAGGTCTTCATCAAAGAAGACATCCCTTGTTTTTCATTGCTATAAGAAGAGAGGTTATAGCATTGTGAGTTGTTGGTACTTAGAGGCTCGTTCATTCTATGGAAAGTAATGCCATCAGGTGGCATATTGCTGGGAGAAGTAAGCCAGATTGCTTTCAGAGGAGAAATGGTAAGATTACTTCTCCAATCCAATAGTGAACTCAGAGATACATGGAGCGGAGTATGTCAAGTAGTCCTTGTAGCAACAACAACAAAAAAATTCCACCACTGCGAGTTGAGTGGACATTGGGAATCAAAGTGTTGGTGACTTCATCCACAACTTCAGCCCAAAAAATGCACAACCAAGAGAAGGGTGTGGAGAGTGAACAATACAAAATATGAAGAGATACCTACATCACCAATTCAAGGAGAATAAGTTATCCAAGGAGAGATAGCAGCACAGGAGGTTTTCATCACCATCAAACAGGACAGTGGGTTGATGCCAACAACCAATATCACACCATTCCAATTCTTGCCTACAATATTCCAAAATAAGTTTTACTTCTTGAAGATGTGTCAGAGACTAGTGCAAGGAGGTCAATGAAGTTTGGGGGAGTTCTTGAAAACTCCATGATGTTCTTGAAAGTGTGTGGAGACACTAGAGAGTTGTTTCTATGTCGAGGAGCAATTGATCCTAGAAAGAGAAGCTAGCCACAATTCCTTTGGTGGGTCCATTGATATGCGATGGAATAGCATGTTGGGGTAACACTGAACATAAAATATCATTCAACTTAGCTTCATTGGATACCAAGATGGACTGTCTCCAATACTCAAAGGGATATGGGAATTGATGTTGAGTGGAGAGTTTGGATCTATAGATTTCTCATAGCTGATTGTTAGTGAGCAAACTTTTAGATTGCAGGAACAAGCGAGCCAAAACCAAAGCTAGAGTCATAGCCAGAGACCAAAGCCACGAGACAGAGTCAGACCTGTTGGAAGGTGTAATACCCTTGTTTCCCCTAGTTTGTAAATATAACTATAACTTTTTGAAAGATTGTGGTAGACTAAATATGTGTGCATGTTGGATCTGATTAACCTTTTGTTATAAAAGGTAATGTATGAATTTTATGTTATTAATTGAAAATGGATAGTGTTGCATAGCTTCTGAAAGGGGGGTTTTCCAAGATAGATCATGATGTTATGAGAAATACAGGGAGGGGAACCAAATATGGTTTTGATGACCCCCACCAAACCAGTACCTCACTGGATTTAATTGCTCAGACTCGGAACAGTCCCCTGACCCAGAAATGAATTACCAATCAGGCTGGTAGTTGGAAAAGTCCTCCTCAAGAGTTAATGAGAAGATGGGGTAGACTACCCATCTGCAAGGACTTCCAAAACTAAACATGAGATGGGGATTCAGACCCACACGACCTTCTTTAGGAAGGAAATAAAATAAGTAATATCGTGGGCAGAGGCAGATCTGGGAGGAAGCAAAGTCGAGACAAAAAACACCAGAAGAGAAAAGAGCACTGGCAGCTCTCTGGTTCGAGGGAGAAATGAGAAACAAGATTGTTTTGGGTGCATGAAGTTGTTGGTATATTTTTCAGTCCAAGCTGATAAATGGGGTTGATGAGTGACTGTGGAAGTACCTGTGCAAACTCCCTTGCTTGGTACAGAAAAAATCGGTTGCCAAGTTTCGGTGGGAGGAGGAGAGTAACCTTCTTCCCTAACAATCGCGGAGTAAGAACAAAGAGTCTCTCTCAGATCATCATGTTCTAGCTAGGGGGTGGCCAACGGTAAATCCGCTCAGGAGTGGTTGTGCCTACGGTTGGGTGGAAATAGGCACCCCTTTTAGCAGTTGCTTCACGATTTCTGGTTTATGATAAGTATTTTCATACTCTGTGTACTGAAATGGAAATGATGATTGAATAAATATATGTCTATGACTAAGTTTTGTATTGAATGATTAATGTAGAAATGTGTTTGCTCTCTCTGTGAACCCATGCTTTTGAATGGTCTTATGTTTTCCTTAACTAAGAAGCTATAGATTTATGGGACATGAGTCTGCAAGAGAATCAAGGTAGGGTTAACTAGAATGCTTAATTTATGTCAACCTCTTGAATCTACCTTCGCGGGAATACCAAGTTCAAACTTTGTGAAAGGAGGGTGCCTCCTTTAGACCCTTCACATGTGTGACCGAGGGATCATGCCCATGTCCTTAACCAATTCACGGCTAAGGGATTAGCATGTAGCCCACGAGAATTTTCGGAGGACCCATATGACCAAGGTCTAGGAACCTGACATTAGTCCTGAAAGGAGCTAAGCATTTCTTGCTTCAGAACTCCGAGAGTTTGAAGCTCTTGAGTATTACAACCTTACCATTTGTGAATTGGATGAAGGAACTTGTTGTTATGTTTACCCACAAGGTTGAGCGACGTCTGGTGGTTTCCCTAACCAGGGCAGATAAACATGTCCCACCATTAAACTCTGACCCTTTACCAATCGCGAAGTAATGACAGTCGCAGATCCGAGGGTATTCGGGATCCCCTTGGCTATTGGATCTACACCAAGATGAGTCTAGAGTTAACTACTCTGAGAGAACAGAGGTGATTATAACACCAAACTCCCCAAACGTCAAATTTACGAATTGATGTAAGCCGTGGATTTGGGGAATCTGTTAGGAACCACACATAATCGTCCGATCAACCAGTGGAGGGACTCGCGTACGGTACTTTGATGAAGTCTTACTTCGGGAGAGTGGAGTAGCCATAACATTGAAACATTCGACAGCTAGACCTATGAAGTAACGAGGATCGTAGATATAGGGACCCTCCTGGATCTCCCATGACCGTAGATATAAACCATGGTCAACTTGGCATTGACTACTCCGAGAGTAAGGAGGAAGTCACACCACGAATCAGCCCAAGGTGACGTGGCATACTGACGTCACCCAGGGTGACGTGGACCCACAATTGACATGCCACATGTCACCTGGATTCACATGTTTCATAGATCCTATGTGCCCATTAGAACATGACACGTGTCACCCACTATGGGGGGCACGTGTCATCTATGTCTTGTCGCATGTAACCCCTGGCACATACTTTCTTGGTCCATCTGGTAGTTGTAGTACTCGGGACCCACCTGTACCTGCCTCCACGTTCAATACCTCACCACGTGTGAGGGTGGAAAATTTATGAGTTTAGGACTTCATAGGTTTGGAGTGTAGTGTCGTAGATAATCCAAAAGGCCCAAAGGCCGGAGCCACGTGGCGAGATTTAGGGCTCCTTCGAGAATTCAGAAATCTGGGACTCCAGAGGACATGTGTGCAGAAACAAAAAAGGGGTGTTCAACGTCGAAGCGTCGGATGTTGAACCCCCCCTCTAGCCGGTGTGTAAGTAAGGAAACTTAGGCCCTAGGGAATTCTATTTCCTTAGACAATTTGGAAATAATATATGCAATAGGAAATTAGAGTAGGGCTACTAGATTGCTATCATTTTAGGGCTCTAGTAGCTACTTCCAAACAAGGTGCACTTTGAGAAATTCAAACAAGTGGAAAACTATAGAGAAAAAGATAATAACTTATGTTTCTCTCCTAGGGTTTTGAGCAAGCACTTTCATAATCTTTAACACGAACCAAGTAAAATTTACCATAAGCATTCATTAACATAAACAAATTGCATATTTTCTACTTACTTCACCAAGAATAATCAAACCAAACCCTAGTTGAAGATCCTCCACAATGAATAATAGCCAAGATATACCAAAAATTGCCTCTCCAAGAAGTTGCGCACTAATTAGTTCAGCCAATAACCCTTAAATAGGGCCAAATTTCATACCACAGACTTGTGTGATGAGAGATTATGAAGAAATGAGAGTTTTCTCTCTCTATTTATATGGTATCAATGACCTTTAATTACAATTAGGTCATAAAAAGGTCGACATGGACAAATTACATTTAAAATCCAGTTTTTACATAAATGAAATTAATTAAACCATAATTTCATCTCCAAGGGTGACATCATGCCCTTCTAGGGTGACGTTAGGCCCCTAGGGTGGAATGCTAGGCCTCAAATGCAAAACATTTTTCCTCCAAAGACCCTGAATGTTGCCACACGAGGCAAATAGCACACAACTTCCCTCATAAGTGAAAACCCTAGATCTAGATGATGTCAGGGTCATAATGATGATGTCATGTGCTTTCAAGGGTCAACGTCCAAGTGGAAAGGCAAGACCCCCTTGGGTCTATGTCTGTCAGAGTGTCCCTGGTGCAACGTCCTTCTTTCCTCCTGGTGCAAGCCTCTGGTTTCTCTCTCCCCATGGTTGGGTCACAACATCCATCTATGGGCTTTCAACCCCATGGAGGTCTGAGCTAATCATTCCCCCATATGTACCTATCCACCGAGCAAAGTCTTGCATCAACAACAAATACATCCTCATGGGGTTCATAAGTGACAGGGATCATAGAATGTAAATCACATCTAATAATCGAATTACCCAAACATGTGCATCAAACCCCCATTTACCCAGACAAATGATCAAAGACATTATGCAGTTTAAAAAGTCAGGTTTGGAGAAGGTCTCAGGATGTCCTATTGGGATAATCGTACTTAATTTTAGGGTGTTTCCCAGGTGAGAAATAATCTAGGTCATGTAAGTGTGTGTGAAGTGGTGTGGGGGAAATGTTTGGGCACAGGGTGTAGTGATAACAAGGAAATGTAGGTCTTGCCTGTGGGTGCCTTTGTAGAGGGTGAGTTGCACCTTATCATGGATGCCTTTGTTTCATGTCCCATTCAATGCCTTTTATTCTTAGTCTTCTTTCTTTTGGTCTTTTTTCTTTTCAAGGGAAGAGTTGGGGGACATTTTCCTGGCTTGGTGACCAAAGGTGACAACGTTACCCACAAGAATTTCACAAAGATGAGAAGGTTGGCTCGTGATGAGACCCCCTTTCTCTTGGCTATGCCACCAATAGCCACTACCCTGATTTGGTGAACAAATAGATGGTAGTGTCATACCGCTACATGACCATGGTCCTAATAGGTCGGCTCACGATGAGACCTCCCATCCACCAACTAGTACCTTCAGTTTTTATTTATCTTATGGGTTCCCTTTTCTTACTGAGAAGATTTTTATTTCTTTCTCGAGCATCCTTGGGTGAAGCATCTCAAAGGTTTCACTTTGTCTTTTAACTCTTGTCAACTAATTTTACCCTCTGGGCCTTTAGCTCCTTCTTCCCACAAGGCAAGGTACAACCCTTCATAGTGTAGCAAACCCAATGCCTGAACTAAGGTGGGGGAAGATGAGAGGAATAATGATGGAAAGTGGTAAGTATGGAGGGAATCGATGATGAACTTTCATAGACCCACCCAGTAGAAACTCATCCTAAAGGGGAATCAGCTTAATAGGGCATTATGTTACCCTCCCAGGTATGAACAAGTTAAAGAGCATAATTTACAAGCAAACATTATGAAATGAAGGAGAATTTAATGCAACATACTTAAGTGCTTCAATAATCAGAGTGACACATACCATGATACCTGGACTCATTACCTCATGGAGCAAGACTTATTGCTACTTCAGGACCAGGTTGGTGGGATGGATGTTGTTGTTGTTGATAGATGGGTTGCACTGAAGAAAATATGGTCCCTCCAGGGCCATTCTCATGTCATCCAGCTTTCTACACTCCATGTCTAGGACCTGTGGGCCTCAAGACATGATATCCTTAGTTATCCCTCGGATAGAGGATAACATGCATCATCCAGGGCCTTTGGAGGCCAAACTTCCTGCTTCTAGAGCCCAACGTTTCACCCTAGGGACTCGACGTCACCCTAGAAGGGCATGACGTCACCCTTGGAAATGATTTCAGGGCCTTGGAAATGATTTCAGGGGTTAATTACTTTCATTTATGTAAAAACTGGATTTTTGATGTAATTTGGCCAGGTCGGCCTTTTTATGACCTAATTTTAATTAAAGGTCATTGATATTGTATAAATAGAGAGAAAATACTCTCATTTTTTTATCATCACTCATCACACAAGTGGTGTGGTCTGAAATTTGTGCCCTTCTTGGGAGTTATTGGCTGAAATTTTAGGCACACTTTCTCTTGGAGGCTAAAACTTGCAACTTGGATCATTTCTTGGTGAAGTTACTTGTAATTGTAGGGTTTTATGGCTTGATTATTCTTCGTGAAGTAAGTAAATCTGCAATTCTTCATTTTATTTGAATGGTTTATGGTAAATTTTCTTATTCATGTTAAAGATTATGAAATTGCTTGCTTGACAAACCCTAGGAGTAAAGGACTTAATTTGCTACTTCTTTACTCTTCATTTGCTAAACCTTGCCAAGAAGATTTTGACCTAGGTAAACTTATAGAGCCCTAAATACTAGCACTTTAGAAGTCATTATCTAGTCAATTGTTGGTTCTAGTATCTTTCAATAGTCTAAGGAAGGAAGATTTTTCTAGGACCTAAAATTGCTTACACTCTAGCAAGTTTATCCTTAGGGTTTCGATGTTTGAGGCCTTGAAGAGAAAATACCTCTTCCATCCATCTCTTATCCTTAGGTAAGTATAATCATTGTGTCATTTCTTCCAAGCGAAAATTGTCACCTATAGACTTCATTACAAATAAGGCACTAGTCTACTGAATATAGTGATTGATTGATCAAACAACTTTCAAACTATCTTCCTTGAAACATTTTCTAACTTCTACTAACCTTAAACTAGACTAATTCATTAAATAACTTGTTGTTGTTGCAAAAGTTACATTAAATGTTGGTTAAACATTTATTTCAAAAGTGACATCAAATGTTGGTTAAACATTGCCAATTTTGCTTGAGACAAGTAGTCATCATTCTACCAACCTAAAGCTACATTTTCTTGTCTTTTTCATGCAATTTCAAGGCATAATTATTTTGGTTGTTACCAAATAATTATTGTTTTTGTAAATAATTACGTTGCTGCAATTTTATATCAGCTTACTTATTTTTCAGAGGTTCATGGTCTTAAGAATCACTAGCATCATTTGGTACTTGAAAGTTGCCACACTTTTCTATTTGTTGTCTTGTTTTGGGCAGGTACACCTTATTTACCTTTTGCTTCATCTTTATAAGACACAAAGAAACTTTGAATTGAGTGACTAGTGAGAGGGGGGGACTTTCTTACATATTTTTCCTTATTCATCAACCCTTTAGGTCACTGGGGACGTCTCCCTTGGGGTATTCTTGGTATACTCCTAAATAGAAATGGGTTTCCTATTAAGGTGACAGTGATAGGTCACCCCCTTGTTACACCAATATTTCCTTCACTTACCTTTGCTTTGGGAAAGTACATATTGTGCGTTAACAGGATACACAGTGCCCAATCTTCATCCCCCTGAGGGGAACGGTGATATTTTGTGTGACTGACAATTTTTTCATTTTTCGCTTATGCTCTCAATTCTCACTTTAAAAGCTAAAATGAACCTTAAAATCAATCACATCACCGCAGAACATTATTTTAGATTTCCATTTCTTATATTAACTTAGTTTAGATTTCAATTTCTTAGACTATCTTAGTGTAGTTTTCATTTTCTAGATTAGTTTCAATTTCATCATTTTACTTTTCTGTCATTTCAATTTGGAAATAAACCATCCCCTCAACTTCCCCTGGTATTTATTTGATCCCTTGTGAGCCTAGCTTGATCTGGGGGACCTATCAAAACAGGGACTAATTAGTGTGGAGTAGTTTTAATTAGGGAAATCCATTAGTTATTGTTCAATTGGGACAAATGTACTAAGTTTTGTGTGTGAAGTGAGACGGGCCTTCTAAAAATTAAATTCTCCCTGTGTTAGACCTCCAACAATACTCTTTTTCTTAAGGTCAGTGGAGGCAGTTGGATGGTAAAGTCACTCTTGCAACGAAGTTCAGGTCTTGTGCTCAAACTCGAGCAAGGACGTGGTCTAGTCGTGGAAGAAAGATTAACTGGGCCAAGCCCGCATACCTTTCTTCTTCAACACGCCAATCGAGATCCAAAACCATCTCACTCTTTTACTGTGATTCACTCAGAGTGTCCTCCCCTCCGTCTACATGGGGATCCCCCTTATTGATAACCCGCTAAGAAATCTATCCTGGGACACCCTGCTATCCAACTTCTGAAAGAAACTCTCCCTGTGGACCTTCCGATCCCTCAATATGCCTGGGCACCTCATCCTCCTTAAGTTAGTACTACAAGCTCTTCTAATCTACGCCTTCTCAGCTCTAGCTTCTCCAAACATCATCCTCGGTACCTTAAGAAATATCCAAAGGAGATTTCTCTAGCAGGGCACTAAAGAAGGACGAAAAATGACCCTAGTAAGTTGGCAAAAAGTTTGCAAACCAAAGAAACCAGGGGGGTTGGGCCTCAGAGACCCAACTCTTCTCAATAAGGTCCTCAATGCAAAAATTTGGTGGAGATGGCTAAAGAGACCCCCAGACCTTTGGGCATGACTTTGGAGGTAAAAATACACCCCCACAACCTCAGAAAGAGATATCATCATATGGAATGGTCGGAGCCTTAGCTCGCTCATATGGAATGTGGCCAGAAACAACAGGGGTCTCATCACAGACCATTCTTTCTAGGAACTGTAAAGTGGGACTTCATCTCTCTTCTGGAGTGACTCCTGGCAACAACTCCCCGCCTTGAACACAAATCCAAATGTGAGCGCCTTCATTCCCCTCACAATAGAAGCAGGCCTCATCAAAGTCTTGGATTACTGGAACCCTGTAGTTAATAAGGAAATCTAGCGCTCCTAAAAAAACTCCCACAAGGCTCTGAACATCCCCACTGAGTTAAATCTCCAACCATTGTTGGCCCATCTAGATTCAAGGAAAATTTTAAGTCAAGAAGGGGATGAAATCCTTAGATGGGGACATACCTCCACAGGCACCTTCAATATTCAAGAGGATTACCAACATAAAGTAGGTCATGAATCCCTACAAAAAGAAGGGGTCTGGGGCAAGATTCGGGAAACAAAATCTTGGCCAAAAATATGCACCTTCCTTTGGCTAATTGCGCACAACAGCATTCTCACCTGGGATAACTTAATAAAAAGTGGATTCATCGGCCCTTCTTGGTTTCAGTTATGCGGTTCAGAGGAGGAAACTCAAAACCATCTCCTAAATCCTTGCTCCTACAGTTCGTGCATATGGGATCACAATGTCGGCCTCATGAGAACCACGGACCGAAATCGCACAGGCATCCGGGAAACTTTAGCAGGTTGGCGAACCTCAATTTTTCAATCCCCTATCCTTAATAGAATCTGACGGATTTTACCGGGTTTCATTCTTTGGAAAATTTGGAAGGAAAAGAATTGATGAATCTTCAAATCAGCTACTAGGAATTGGCAGGAAGTCTGGGCCACAATTCATTCCAACATCAATGAAACAATCTCTCTTCATCCCTGGACGAACCAGGACTTAAATTGCCTAATGAATGAACGTCTCATACTTAATTCCTAGAAACTCAATCTCCACCCCCCTCCCGCCAGCCCCTACACTAACGTCAGTCATAAGCTGAGCCCCACACATTGGGAGGCGCCACAAATAGGATGCCACAAATTAAATTTCGATGGGGCCTCCAAAGGGAATCCATGACCGACAGGATACGGAGAAGTCATCCGCAACAGCAAAGGGGAAATCCTCCACATTGTCAGAAGAAATCTGGGGCACAACACCAACAATGTTGTGGAAATATGGGGACTCCTCTGCGGTCTACAAGCAGCCAAATAACAAGAGATTTTCCGCATCATTGCAGAAGGTGATTCGCAAATTGTCATCAATCTTCTCTGTCATCTCCTTAATGGGGCAGACCCAGAGAAAATTTCCCCAAGTTGGAGACTTATGAATGGGCTTCTCAGAATCTAGTCCATTCTCTAGCCTAACTGGGTAATCTTTCCATCCCATGTTCGATGATCGACAAATCAAGTGGCCGAATTACCTTTAAATTATGGTGTCGATCTGGAGGAAGGAGACTTTTCGTGCTCCCCCACCTCCTCCTCCTCTCATCCCATAGTGATCACTTGTAGAAACATAGCCAACATCAAAGACCGACCGTCGGATGGGGTGCTACCAGGAATAAAACGTGGAAATTCCACGGGGAGGCCACCTGGCCAAATGGATATCCATTTGGCGCATGATCAGATCCCCCCGATAACATCACCTCACGGATTTAACGCAACCGTCGTCACCCTCCATACCACACTTGTGGCTAGCCTGTCGCACGATTTGGAAGCTCCGCAGTGTGGGAAACTTCATGGCACCATGCAAGTTGCTTCAACAGTCACATCCTCCTCTCAGCAATGGCGCCCCTAAATCTGAGCATGGGCATGATATTCCTCACTCTCTCCTCCGTCATTTCCTTCACCAACTTTCCCTAGTTCCAATTCTCCTCCATCCCTCCTGGAGCATTCTACACTTGGCTACACGAACCTCAGGTTGGCGCCTCACCCTTTTGCTTCTCCTTCGCATTATCCATCCCAGGCTGACAACAGCAATCACCATGCCCCGTCTAAGAGGAAAGTCCAGGAGAGGGGTAGCCTGGTATGCAGCTAGGGGAAGGGAGGTGCCCAATTTTGACCCTCCACCTGAAAGTGAAGATATCCCCGTCTTGGCTCCTATCATAGCTCCCACTCCCGCAGAACCTCTTTGAGAGGCCACCCCAGACCTTTCCCTGCTCTCAAACCCTTATGCCTACTGAATAGAGTGGTTTGACACCCTTGGGAATTCACTCGGCTACACACC
>JZKD02S2442109.1:223666-244738 GCA_000966675.3 Picea glauca
AGAAATTAAGCATAAATTACAAAAACCACATATAACTCATGCATTGGGACGGGAAAAATATTCTTTTATTAATCTCAAGATGAATCAACTTACAATAATGATAGAGATCGGCCACTGTTCCTTGATCCTGATCCTGGGCTCCTCCTCTTCTTTGTCCTCCAACTGCTTTGCTTGAATTCTCTTTAGGCTTGAGGAAATGTTAAAGGGTTGGGACAAATGGATTCGGCAATTGGGCAGAGTTTCTTTGCTATGTTTTTCCTCTTCCAAATAGTACCCCTACCCCTTCTTTTATAGGCTAGAAGGAGCTAGGGTTTTGGACGAACTCTCGGCCATGCATGGCTGGGATTTTTAGTTAACTGACCCATAGATTTTTATCCCGTCGGCAACTTTCCTGTTTTTGTGCTTTGTTAGGTAAACGCGGGCTGTAGTAGGCTAGCCAGCGTTCCAACGCGTGCAGTAGTAGGCATGCCAGCGTTCCAACGCGTTCAGTAATGAGTTAGGGCACGTGTCACTTGATTTAAGAGGATTTTCAAGAGTTTGTTCAACATGGCTTTGGAAAGGAAGGGATATGAGTTGGCCTGATGCCAGGTAAGCATGTGTGGTGCAATTTAGGGTTATAACAGATGGTCTTCCTGACTCATGGGAGACATTTCTCTCATCATTCAATGGAAGAGAAGTTCAACCCAACTTCGAGAGATTATGGCATGATTTCCTCGAAGAAGAGGGTAGACTTAAAAGCAAGAATGAACCTTCAACAGTGAAATACCATGCTCTTTCAGTAAAATCCAAGAGATGGAAGAAGTTTCTTTAGCACAAAGGCAAAGGTAAGAAACCCCAAGGTAAGCACTCTCACTTTCACTCTCATTTATCTAAAGTAATATGCTTTAACTGTAAAAGGCTAGGTCATTATGCAAAAGACTGTAGGAACCATCTTTCATAGCAGAAACAGAGAGGTAGGTTCCATGCTTCAATTGCAACTGAGGAAGAAGAGCCTCAAAGAAGAAGAAACAAAGTTACTACTAAAGAACAAGAACAACACAGAGAAATTTATATTGTTTCAACCCTCTCTGGTATTGTCACCAAGTCGGAAGAAGTTTGGTTAGTGGACAGTGGGGCCTCCAAACACATCACAAGCTTCAAACAGAACCTTGTGAACTATCGAGATAATAAGTTCAATGTGAAGGTAGAATTGGGTGATGATGGCACCTATGCCATCAAAGGATTTGGATCAACATCCTTTCAGCTTCAGTCAAGTAATGTATTTCATATTGAAGAAATTATTTATGTTCTTGGATTAAAGAAAAATCATATCTCAGTTGTAGTTATAGAAAGCAAAGGGTACTCAATAGCCTTCTCCAAAGGAAATGCTCTTATGTGGCCCTCAAATGAAAGTATGAGCTCAGCCATGACAATCGGAGCTCAAGAAAGTGGACTTTACAAAGTCACTGGTCAAGTTATTCAAGCATTAGCTCATGAGATGATCAACCCCTATGAATTATGGCATAGAAGGTTTGGACATCTCAACTATAATTCCCTCCCAGGTTTGCAAAATATGGTAACTGGTATGCCAGTTTTTTCTTTTGAGCATTATAGTATATGTAGAGGTTGTGCTCTTGGTAAAAATACAAAGAAAACTTACCCTCACAGTAATAGAAAAACTAATGGTATATTAGATCTTATTCATTCTGATCTTTGTGGACCTGTGACTACTCCGTCCATTAATGGTTGTCTTTATTATATCATTTTTATTGATGATTTCTCTCGTAAAACTTGGATTTATTTTTTGAAAACTAAAGATGATTTTTTCAGTAAATTTCAGGATTTTAAGAATCTTGTTGAGATTCAGATAGGCAGACACATCCGTGTTTTCAGAACAGAAAATGGAAAAGAATTTGACTCCCACAAATATGATTATCTATGTCGGACTTATGAGATTAAGAGGGAGTCGACTATGCCTTATAATCCTCAAAAAAATGGGGTTATAGAAAGAAATAACATGACAATTTGTGAAGTAGACAGATCCATGATGTATGATCAAAATATTCCATTGTCTCTTTGGGCCAAATATGCAAGCATTGCAGTCTATATTCAAAACAGGTGTCCTCATAAATCCCTAGAAGAGAAAACTCCACAATTGGTTTTCACCGGTAAGAAGCCTTATGTTGACCATTTGAGAATCTTTGGAAATCCTATCTACATTCATGTACCAAAAGAAAAGAGAACTAAGCTAGAGCCCTCTGGAAAGAAAGACACTTTTGTGGTGTACAATGAGACCTCAAAAGCATATTGAATCTATGTACCAGGCAAAATGTTCATAGAGGTCAGTAGAGATGTGACCTTCCATGAGGAAGTAGCCTTTCGTCATTCCAGAGAACTTCCATATGATACAGAGGAGCAGGAAGCTCCATCTCCAAAACCTTCAGATTCACCACTTCCAAATGAGCAAAGGGAGCAGGCTAGAGAGACTTCAGTGGATCCCATAAGGGATTATGTTGAGTTTTCTCTAGAGAAACCTCCTGTCAAAAGGAAGCCAAATTGGTGTTGTGAAATTTTAAAGGAAGCAGAAAAGCATGCAGCACCTAAAGGTACTTTCAGGGAAAGCAAGAAACTAGATAAATACTCAGGATTGATAGCTTAGTTGAATCTTGTGATTGACTCCTAACCTTCCACCTTTGATGAGGCTGCCAAACATAAAGTGTGGAAGGATTCCATGGTAGAAGTGTATGATTCAATATTGAAGAATGATGTATGGGAAGTGGTCCCAAGACCTCAAGGAAAATTAGTAGTAACCTATAAATGGATTTACAAAATAAAGCATGCAACAGATAGTAGTGTTGAAAAATTCAAAGCTAGATTTGTGGCTCGTATCTTCTCTCAGAAAGAAGGAATTGATTATGACAAGATCTTTGCTCCTGTTTCCAAGTATACCTCTATCATAATCATCATCTCTCTTGCTTCAGTTTTTTATTGGAAACTTCACCAAATCGATGTTAAGACTTCCTTTCTTAATGTTGAAGTTGAGAAAGAGGTTTATATCAAGCAGCCTGAGGGTTTCGTGATCCATGGGAAAAAATCCCATGTCTACAAACTCAAGAAAGATTTGTATGGATTGAAACAAGCTCTGAGAGCTTGGTATGGAAGAATTGGCAATTTTCTTCAGAGTCTTGGGTTCTCCAAGAGTATAGCAAATCCTAATATTTATATAAATATTTGTGAAGAATCATCATGTTATCTTTGTTTTATATGTGGATTATTTGTTCCTCACTGGAGAGGAACATCTAATAGCTCAGACTAAGCGGGAGTTATCAACAGAATTTTAAATGAAGGACTTGGGCCTTATGCATTACTTTCTTGTCTTAGAGGTGTGGAAGAAACTTGGTGAGATATTTCTCTCTCAAAGCAGGTATGCAGTTGATGTGCTTCGCAGATTTGGGATGTTGGACTGTAAGTCCATGACCACACCTATGATTTCTAACATGAAGAAGTTACATGATCAAGCTACAGGTTCAAATCCAGAATACCCTATCGTATATCGTCAGATGATTTGGTCCTTGATGTATCTAGTACATACCAGACCGGACATTTGTTATGCAGTGAATTCCCTCAGCCAGTTCATGTGTGAACCGAAACATATTCATATGGTTGTTGTCAAGAATATTCTCAGATATGTCCAAGGGACTATAGCCTATGGGCTCAGATACACTTCCAGTGGAGGTGTAATGCTTCATGGCTATACAGATTTAGATTGGATGGGCAATACAGTGGACCGGAACAGTACTTCCGGATATTGTTTCAGTTTGGGTTCAACTGTGTGTAAAATTTAGAGTTGTTATTAAGTTCTTTTCAATTTACTAGACAATAATAGCATAAGTAGGATCACTAAGAGAAACACAATCACAAGGTACAAAACATTTTATCCTAGGAAACCCTCATGGGGGAGAAAACCCAACAAAAACTTCCTTAATATAGATTGTCAATACAATGCCAAGATAAAAGACCAAACACTAGAGAATATCCAAGACTAAGAAATGTGCCTCTCTCTCCTTCTTCTGGCAACTGCAGTTATCTCCAATACTTGCGCACTAGATGAGTGGCATGAGTGAGTGTGAGAATGAGGCATCATTCTCTCTAATTTATACTAGCTAATAGGCGCTAGGGTTGTGTATTTTCACCAAGCAGAGCCAACTTCTTCAACTAGTGGCTAAAACCACTTTAACTAGCCCTAGGGGTCAACTTCTCAATTAGCACCATATAAACATGGTTTGACCAATCCAAAATAGGGGATTTGGTCATACATAAGTCCCGACATGATCAATCCACAAAAGGAGATTGATCTATATAATAATAACTCAATTATATTTAGAATATTCTTCGAAGTTACAATATTTCAACACTCCCCCTTAACAAGAGAGAGAGGGAAACAACATCATCAACATCTAGAACACTGACTGGCACATCTATAAATCATCGAAAGTTTTTATCATCATCAATAACATCATCGTTCACATCATGGAGTTGGAATAGTATCATCATCGTCATTCACAACATGGAGTTGGAATAACATCATCATCGTCATTCTCAGCATGGAGCTGGAATAACATCATCATCATCATTCATAGCATGGGGCTGGAATAACATCATCATCATCATATGTATCAACATCAGTTAGCATAAAATCTATAACAACAACATCAATAGTACTAGGTCAATACAACATCATCAACAACACGAGGATGGAGCAACATCATCAACAACAACACGAGGCTGAGACAACAACATCATCAACATGAGGTTGATACAACAACATCATCAACACGAGGATGAGACAACAATATCATAAACACAAGGCTGAGATAACAACATCATTAACACGAGGCTGAGATAACAACATCATCAGCGCGAGGCTGAGATAACAACATCATCAACACGAGGCTGAGATAACAACATCATCATCATATGGCAAAAGAATGAGGCGGGTGCAACAACAACATTTTGTGGTACTCTAACAGACTGTCCTTACTGGACCTTCGGGATCTGCCCAGGATTCATAAGATTCCCTAGGATGTAAAATCCTAATGGAGCTACCACATGGTACTCTGACAGACCGTCCTTACTGGACCTTCAGGATCTGCCGATGAATCAAAAGATTCCCTAGGATATAAAATCCTAATGGAGCTACCACTATTGACCACATCTGGCATATACATGCACAGGTAGTCTGACAGGCCATCCTTATCGGACCTTCGGGATCTACCTAGGGATGATCAATCCCCTAGGATATAAAATCCTAACGGAGTTACCTGTTGTTGGTCTGCATACCATAGTATCATCAACATCACTCCCCCTTTCGAGGGAGGTCCTTTCGGAATACACCAATCTTGTCTCGAAAGTATTCAAACTTTACATGAGACAGAGGCATGGTTAACACATATACAATCTTCTCATCTGAGCCAACATATTGGAGCTTTACAACTCCCCTTTGTACTATATCAAGAATGTAGTGATACCATATTTCTATCTGCTTCGACTTATCATGGAACATAGGTTTCTCCGTCATCTTTATGCAACTCTGGTTATCACATAGAATCACATTGGCTTCCATCTCCAGATTGAATAGACTTGTCAACAACTTTCAAACCCATATGGCTTCACAAATGGCGAAACATGCAACAATGTATTATGCTTCTGTCGTGCTGAGAGAAATACTGGATTGCTTCCTACTCTGCCATGAAGTCATGGCTAACCCCAGACTTAAACAACATCTTAAAGTACTATTTCTATCAGAAACACTTCCAACCCAATCTGAATCAGTATACCCACCTAGTCTGAAGTCGTGATCTCCAGAATAACAAACACCATATTCCAACATACCCTTAAGGTATCTCGTCACATGTTTTGCGGCTAGAGAGTGAACACGTTTGGGCTCTACTAGATACTGAATCAGGGTGTTCACAACAAAACATATATCTGGCCTGGTATTCATTAGATACATCAACGATCCAATGATCTCTCTGTACAATGTAGCATCAACCAATTTTGACGAAGTATCAACCAAGAGCTTCAACTTTGTTTTCATGGGTATGTTCATGGCTTTACATTCCAACATATCAAATCTCTTCAGTATTTGAAATGCATACTTCCCTTGGTTAAGGAATATCTTCTTTAGGCTATGCCAAACTTCAAGACCTACGAAATAGTGCATCGGGCCTAGGTATTTCATCTCAAATTACACAACAAGCTTCTTCTTACAATCAGTGATGAGCTTCTCTTCACCTGTCAAGAATAAGTCATACATATGTAGCAGCAATATAACTGGTCCATCATCCACAATCTTGAAGTAAATATTGATATTAGCTTTACTCTTGGTAAATCCCAAGCTCATCGGAAAACTGTCAATCATGCCATACCAAGCTCTTGGAGCTTGCTTCAACTTATATACATGAGTCTCTTTGTCCTGTATTTTGAAACCAAATTTTTTCATATCATTGTACCAACCTGGTACACTTGCTCAAATTCAACTTAATATGCACAATCATGTGCCAACTCTATGTGCTTTCTGCAAAGCACTATCTATATCACTGTCTGAGAGTATGTCCTCTACTCTCTCTGCAATTGTTCCTCTGGGACTGGGACTATGCACCTACAACTTTTCTGAAGCTGAGAATCATTGTAGCTGTTGAAATCTAAGAGTATCCTCTCTATTTTATCATGGTAACAACTTCATCTGAACCTAAGAGTGGCTCAATAAATGATACTGAAAGTAGCTCTTCTTCTTCCATGGAGGTAACTCTATCTCCTATTATAGTCATGTCTCCATGGCCCGACTAGTGTACTGCACCAACTGCCACTTAATTTTAAATATAGGAATTTTCCCCCCTGCATCTCATACTATATATGAATCATGGTTGTTCTAGTTGTCTTCAAATACTAGAACTATTTCTTCAATTATTGGAGTAAGTGTCTCATCATAGTCTTCTCCCTCTTGCTTGGAGAATCCTCTGGACACAAATCAGGCATTGTACATCTTTATACTTTTATCTACAACATGCTTGATCTATTAGATAAATTTTGGAAATCACCATTAACTTCCTTTCTCCTCTTAGGGGAAAATCCATATCTCAGTCCTTCTGACCGGCTTCCTTCTTTGTCACTGAAACAAGGGAATCTTCCTAGGAGATTTCATGTCTTCTAAAGGTCTCTAAAGCTACGATCTAGTCTTCTCAACTCTTGGCATCTGTCTCCCAGTCCTGTAAGATGTCTCTTCATCTTATCCTTTCTGAGATCAGGATTCCTCTGAGTCTACAAAAACTTCATAGTCTCTACAGGATATACATGGTGTTGAATACCAAGTCTAAATATGAAAAGTTGAGTCAGACTTCAAACGAATTTTGCTTCCTATCAAGGTGGCTTCATTATTCTTTGAACACGTATACTGTGAGTTCTTGTTATAATGTTCAGTCATCTTTGGAGTCTTCTGCTCCTTATAATGAATCTCCATATGAGATAATCTAGATCTCAACAAATAGCTTCTTCTTCATCTTCTTTGGTACATGAATGTATATAGTCATGTACATAGTCTACTTCATGTCTCATATAGTATGTTGCCTTCTGCAACCTTCACTATAGCTTCCTCAAGGTTATCACCAATGACCTGAAACAAGGTCAACAAAACAACAAGCAAGAATAATACTTTTTTGATAATAATAAAAAAATAGCACGAATAATCGTCATAGTGGCTCCCTTAGAGCTATCACTTGTGACCTGCCTGAAACAAAGATCAAAAGTAAGAAATACAATACGAAATAAGACCAACACTCTTCTAGTGTTGTGATCAAACATTCCTCCATGGTAACATGGAACCAACACAAGAATTTTCTCCTAGAGAAATGTCAGTTGTATCTGGTAACTGATTACAATAAGCATTTAACTCAATATGCTCACAAGCTACCAAGTATAATACTTTTCAAAGACTGCTACCTCAACTATAGTGATTACTTGTAACGAGGTAGTTATCAAACTTGCCATGTGCAACTTTGAATCTTATCAACTTAATCAATCAAACCTAGAACCTGGAGTCTTGTCCTCAAGAATGAGTGTGTTGCTTTTCTTCCAAGTCTCCTTCACTTCAAGATGACAAGTGCTTTCTTCAACCTATCCTCAGTACTAAGACAATATGTTATCTTGACAGAAATCTACGTTAGAGAATAAACTCTAATGTCATTCTAATACCTTGACTTTAATTTTGACTAAGGGTTAGTATGATGGTCATAACTTCAACATACAACCTAGATGTTCATAAGGTCAAAATAATGTCATAACAAATAGATGCATATCAAAATGATCAAACCTAGGGTGAGCACTATCTGTATCACTGTCTACGAGTATGTCCTCTACTCTCTCTGCAATTGTTCCTCTGGGACTGGGACTATGCACCTGCAACTTTTCTGAAGATGAGAATCATTGTAGTTGTTGAAATCTAAGAGTATCCTCTCTATTTTATCACGGTAACAACTTCATATGAACCTGAGAGTGGCTCAATAAATGATACTGAAAGTAGCTCTTCTTCTTCCATGGAGGTAACTCTATCTCCTATTATAGTCATGTCTCCATGGCCCGACTAGTGTATTGCACCAACTGCCACTTAATTTTAAATATGGGGATTGTTCCCCCTGCATCTCATACTGTATATGAATCATGGTTGTCCTGGTTTTCTTCAAATACTGGAACTATTTCTTCGATTATTGGAGTAAGTGTCTCATCATAATCTTCTTCCTCTTGCTTGGAGAATCCTCTGGACACAAATCAGGCTTTGTACATCTTTATACTTTTATCTGCAACATGCTTGATCTGTTAGATCAATTTTGGAAATCACCACTGACTTCCTTTCTCCTCTTAGGGGAAAATCCATATCCCATTCCTTCTGACTAGCTTCCTTCTCTGTCACTGAAACAAGGGAATCTTCGTAGGAGATTTCATGTCTCCTAAAGGTCTCTGAAGCTACGATCTAGTCTTCTCAACTCTTGGCATCTATCTCCTAGTCCTGGAAGATGTCTCTTCATCTTATCCTTTCTGAGATCAGGCTTCCTCTGAGTCCACAAAAACTTCATAGTCTCTACAGGATATACTTGGTGTTGAATACCAAGTCTAAATATGAAAATTTGAGTTAGACTTCAAACGAATTTTGCTTCCTATCAAGGTGGCTTCATTATTCTTTGAACAAGTCTACTGTGAGTTCTTGTTCTAATGTTCAGTCATCTTTGGAGTCTTCTGCTCCTTATAATCAATCTCCATATGAGATACTCTAGATATAAACAAATAACTTCTTCTTCATCTTCTTTGGTACATGAATTTATATGGTCATGTACATAGTCTGCTTCATGTCTCATCTAGTTTGTTGCCTTCTGCAACCTTCTCTATAGCTTCCTCAAGGCTATCACCTGTGACCTGAAACAAGGTCAACAAAACAATAAGCAAGAATAATACTCTTTTGATAATAATAAAACAATAGCACGAATAATCATCATAGTGGCTCCCTTAGAGCTATCACTTGTGACCTGCCTGAAACAAAGATCAAAAGTAAGAAATACAATACGAAATAAGATCAACACTCTTCTAGTGTTTTGATCAAACATTCCTCCATGGTAACCTGGAACCAACACAAGAAGTTTCTCCTAGAGAAATGTTAGTTGTATTTGGTAAATGATTACAATAAGCATTTAACTCAATATGCTCACACCCTACCAAGTATAATACTTTTCAAAGACTGTTACCTCAACTATAGTGATTACTTGTAACGAGGTAGTTATCAAACTTGTCATGTGCAACTTTGAATCTTATCAACTTAATCAATCAAACATGGAACCTGGAGTCTTGTCCTCAAGAATGAGTGTGTTGCTTTTCTTCCATGTCTCCTTCACTTCAAGATGACAAGTGATTTATTCAACTTGTCCTTTGTACTAAGACAATATGTTATCTTGATAGAAATCTATGTTAGAGAATAAACTCTAATCTCATTCTAATACCTTGACTTTAATTTTGACTAAGGGTTAGTATGATGGTTATAACTTCAACATACAACCTATATGTTCATAAGGTCAAAATAATGTCATAACAAATAGATGCATATCAAATTGATCAAACCTAGGGTGCATTATTCGTCTGAATGTGTTGGATCTGAGATCCTTCTGCATCTATGACAAAAATATCACTTCTCCTACAAGTACCCTTTAGAATAATAATTCATTTTAAACATATGTAAGTACATACCTCTCACAGTATCTTGCTAGGGTAAGGTGCACTATGACAATAAAACAACAGTCCCAATACTTCACAAAGACTTTCACTGCAATTGGTACTGTAGTTGGCGCTAGCACTGCAACTGGTGTTGTAACTGGCATGAAAGAACAAGCAATGCAACTTCAACTGGTAATGCAACTGTATCTGTAATTGGTACTACAACTACAACTACAATTGGTACTACAACTTAGGGTTTTATGAGGAAACACTAATTTTTCAACTTTCAATTTTTTGGAATTTTGATCCAGGGACCAGATGCACTAGGATGAGGTGAGTAGGGTGGTGTAGTTTGTTTTCAGAAAATCCAAATTTTTCCCCTTGAAACTGAATCTGCGCAAATTTGGACCGGTACTTCTGGTACTGATTATGGTTTTCTGGTTTTCTAGTACCGGCCAAAACTAGTGTTTCACTTTTCGAAGGCTCTAACCACTGAAAATGTGTGTTCAAGATGTCAATGAGTTCACTAGGCTAGGGCGCACTTCCCTAGATGGTTTTTAGGCTGAAATTACCTTCCAACAGAAATCTCTAATTTTCTTGTACGACAACAATGACATTTTTTGTTACCTAGTGAAAGGTGCTCTACTCAGTTTAGTTCTGATACCATGTTAAATTTAGAGTTGTTATTAAGTTATTTTCAATTTAATAGACAATAATAGCATAAGCATGATCACTGAGAGAAACACAATCACAAGGTACACAACATTTTATCCTAGGAAACCCTCATGGGGGAGAAAACCCAATAAAAACTTCCTTAATATAGATTGCCAATACAATGCCAAGATAAAAGACCAAACACTAGAGAATATCCAAGACTGAGAAATGCGCCTCTCTCTACTTCTTCTCGAAACTACAGCTATCTCCAATACTTGCGCACTAGATGAGTGACATGAGTGAGTGTGAGAATGAGGCATCATTCTCTGTTATTTATACTAGTTGATAGGAACTAGGGTTGTGTCTTTTCACCAAGCAGGGCAAACTTCTTCAACTTGTGGCTAAAACCACTTTAATTAGCCCTAGGGGTTGACTTCTCAATTAGAACCATATAAATATGGTTTGACCAATCCACAATAGGGGATTTGGTCATACATAAGTTCCGACATGATCAATCCACAAAAGGGGATTGATCTATATAATAATAACTCAATTATATTTAGAATATTCTTCGCAATTACAATATTTCAACACTATGGTCTCCTGGTCCAGTAGGAAGCAAGAAGACATCGGGTTTTGCTCCATGAGGTACAATTCAGGTAGTATGGTGAATTTCATTTCAATATTTGAGGCATTTGAGTTTTTTGCATCTATTACTGCTTTTGATTATGTGACATTTGCTTGGACATTATGCTCTTTTCCCTTATTCACTTTGGTGGTTGACATTGTGCCCTAGTAAGTGGGTCGCCCTTAGGGATAGGTATGCTATTGGGAGGCCCTTTTGAAAATTCATCGTGTCATTCCCGACCATACTTGTCACTTTCCACACTGCATCCCCTCATCTCCTCATCTTTTGGGTTTTTCATGTGTACTAACCCAAAAAGAGGTTCAAGGCCCAAAGGCTTGTGGTTGGAAAAAGATAAAATCCAAACCATTAACCTTCTATATGCTCCCTCAGGGATCCCGAGGACAATGAAATTTCTCTCATAAAAAATGAATGGGACCCGTAAAAGAATGACTAATAACAAAAAGCCAACTAGGGAGGAGCATGTGTGGGCACTGTTTTTATTGCTTAGGTAGAAGCCTCACACATGTTTCCAACTTGGGGAAGCATGATGTGACCAAGGCAGAGTCAAGGTGGGCACATTTTTTCATGCTTAGGTAGAATCCCCACCTTGGCTTCAACCTAGAAACATCCTAAAATAAGAAAAGGCAACAAATGGGCTTGGAAAAAGGTTGCATTGAAAAGGAAGGTGCAACACACCCTCTACAAAGGCACCCATAAGTGAGACACTACAACCCCTTGTATGTCATGAACCCCATGCCCAAAATACTTCCCCTCATCCACGACACATCATCCACATGACTTAGAAGGAGGAGGTCCCCTCAGGAAACACCCCTAGACTTGAGGTACAATTCACCTAATAGGTTGCTTTGTCAACCCTCCCATACCTAAACTTGGAAAATTGCATAAGATCTTTGAGCATTAGTTAATTTTTATTATGTGGTTTAGATGTACTTTCTTATATGGCTCTTTTATTGATTTGATTTACTCATCGTGATGCTTTGACTTGAGATCCTTGGAGGGTGTATCCATTTTCTGTTGCAGGACCCAGCTGGTGGAAAGTTTTGGAGAAACAAACTTAGCTTGGGCTTCCATGGTGCTTGAAGCCCACATGTTGGATGCCAAGGGCCCACATGCTAGATCACAAAGACATTCCTTTGGAGACCTAGAGGACACCTTGGAGGATCTTTCCCAGCCCCTACATGCCAAATGATTTGCTTGGAAGAGGAAAAACGTCACCTTCTTGGAGCTTGACGTCACACATCATGGGCTAGGATGTGATGGTGATGTGACACTTGGCACTTTGATGAAGATTGGTAACTTTATTTTGTAGAGAGAGGTCCTAGTGCCTTGGAATATGGATTTTGGAAGCCCAATGTCCCTTCTCCAATCTCAATGACTTGCCAAAAAGGCCTAAAGGTTTCCCTAAAGGGGTGACATCTTTCCTTTTAGAGTTTCTTTCGTGTGCAAAAGTATGAATTAAATAATATTATTTTGTAAAGGAACAATATTAGGGATGTTGACCCCTTATCTTGTGGTTTACCCTAAATTATGTGGACAAACATTTTGTTAGAGGATTTGTATAAAAATAGGTCACCTCTAATTCATTTTCATCATAGCTCTCCCATTGTGAGAAGCCTTCCTAGCTGAAATTTGCACCCCCTTTGGGAAATCTCTATATCTTGTTCTTTTGTTATGGTTTCTTCATGCTATTGGTGGAAGAAGTAGTGCAATACCTCTCTTGGAGCTTTTCTCTTGCATTTATGGTGGATTTATCTCAGTAAGAGGAGGTTTATCTTGTCATTTCTTGGACTAGGTAAGGATTTAATCTTGTTGATGCTTCAATGCTTGGTTACAAGTTTGATTCGCTAGAATTCTTGAGGAGTATAACTATTTACAACCCCACCATTATCTATCATTTTTGTCTAGAAATTATTTGTTGCACAAGGTTTTACTGGGAGAAGTAAAAGGGTTTACACCCTCCTAGTATCTCCTAGTTCACATTGCTTGCCTTGGGGAGTAAAATGGTTTACACCCGCAAAGATATAGCACTTTTTAGCTCTTCATTTATTTGACTCCATAACCCAATAGCTAAAGGCACTAAAAACAATTACATTGGAGAAATAAAGTCTTGCATTGGTTAACGTGAAAACTCGGGATTTTGAGGTTGTCTAAATTGGAATCAATTCTATGATTTATATGCGTGTTTGAGCCACTATGGCGTCATGTTTGTCTAGGTTCTTCTTGCTTCTGTCATAACATTTCATCTACGACCATTAGGGCTGCATAAACCCTAATACAAATATTCTAATAACTCACTATTCAACCATCTAAAGTTGCTAATAATTTACCCCTACAATCTATTAGGCCTAGCGCATCTTTTGGGTGGATTACTTATGATTTGGGGGGGCTGATTTCTTTTCTATAAAAACTTATCTGCTACAGCCATAAGGTTGATAATTATCACTGTAGTACTTATTTATGACAACCTTATATTCATGCTAAAGTCTTTTTATTTCATTCTTGAGATAAACTAGTGTTTGCTAGCTTATCTCTCCTTTATTTAAATAGACTTTTAACACTTTATTTGCAGCTCTTACTATCTTTTGTTGCTGATATATATTATTGTTTACTACTGCAATTAGGTACAGAAAGCTTAACTCGCTTTTCCACCTAACATATTGCGTGCATACTTGGATTTTCTTGTGTCTCGGGCTGGTATAATCACCCTTTGCAAGTACTCATACCTCTTGGAAACCATTGGCTACCACCAAGACTCTTTCTCGAGACTTTCTGCACTTAGTATCTTGACCTATAGGGGATACACTTCCATCATCCCACTTTTCGTCTCATTTCCTCCTAGGGTCACCCGAGATTCCCCCCTTGAGGTGATTACTTCATCTATAAAGTGACGGGAATACCTGCCTAAGGTGACAGTGGGTAGGTTTTCTCTTAGTTGTTTCCATTTTGTGGTTTGGGTCGGGATTTTCCAAACCTACAACTTATGTGATAACAGGGTTGAAGGATTGTGAAGTCAGTAGGGTACTCCCAAGAATCAATGGAGATTATGATATCTTCCAACATGCCTTTAGGTTTGACTATGGATTTTTCTACAAGTTGAAGGACAATGGGAGTGTCTCTCAAAAATATCTAAAGGTTGAGTCTTAGCATTGTATATTTAGTCATAACATTGACAGCAGCCCCTAAATCAATAAGACTATTCAGGATCAAGGTGTTGTTGATGTGTACATTTACTAGAGGACTTTCTGGATCCAAGTATTTAGGTACAATCAACTTTCCAAGCATAAGGTCAACTAATTGTCCTATAACATTTGTTATAGGGGCATCTTTTATTCTCCTCCCCGATCTTCTAATGCATTCTTCCTTGACATATTTATTAAAAATGGGCACATCTTTGAGGGCTTGTAAGAGAGGTATCTTTATGCAAAAATTCTTAAGTTCTCCTAAAATTTATTTTTCAGCAGATGTATAAGTTTTCTTTTATTGTAATCTTTTAGGGTAAGGGGAATTTTGTGGTCGGGGTAAGGTAATATCTTATTTCTTAGATTTTGCGTTTTATATGAGCTCGGGTCTTTGAACTTGCTTGGTGTTCGGATTTGGAGCAGGTTGAGAAGGTAGATGAGGTTGTTTAGGAGGAACACTATTTTGAGTAGTGTTCTTAGGTTGAGGAGGAGGCAGTAATGCAAGTTGTTGAAAATTCTGTGGCCTCCATCCTTGTGGAGGTTGACTCCACTGATTTTGTGGCATGTTAGGAAAAGATTGGTATGGAGGAGGAATTGAAGGTCCTTGGTACTACTAAGGATTTGGGTTTGTCCAAGGAGATGAGTTATACCATGGTTGAGGTTACATTTGAGAATTATATGTACCAAAATTTTGAGTAGGATTGAAGTTCAAACCTATTTGGAAGGGTCTTGGTGCTCCATGCCTCCTTTGATTGATGAAGTATAGTGATTCTATATTCTCCTCTGCTCCTTGAAATGTAGACTTCAACCCTGGAAAAGAAGGACATTTGTTAGTTGTATGATTGTGTTCACAAATACCACAAACATTTATAAGGTCTAAAGGGCACTCATTTCTAGGATGATTTTTAGTGCATTTCGGACAATCGACAGCCAATGCCTTCTTGACTTTCTCTTGTTTCTTCTTAATCTGTAAAGTATCCATTTGCATAGCTAAAGAGTGTAAAATATCAGTTTTCATATCCTCTATTAACCCTCCTAATTCATTATTTATATGAGTTGTAGGGTTAGAAGATTCAAGTGCCAAACCTCTACTACTTCTACCTCTCTTTCTTGAGGACCTTGAGTGGTTCTTGAATATTATTTTGATATCGTCATAGTCCAAATGATAGATATCTCCATTGGATAGGACATTCAATGTTTCCATCAGATCTTCTCTTACCCCTCTGAGTAAGACAAGCTTGAGTAAGTCTTCATCCAGAGTGCAATTTTGAGCTCTCTTGTATCTTAGTTGAAATCTCTCTTTAAAGTCTTCTAGAGATTCATCAGGTCCTTGTGTCATTCTAAAAATCTCATCCCTTGTATCTCTTTCTCTACAATAGTCTATGTATCTTTCATTAGAGATGTTTTTCATTTGATCCCAAGTTGTGATATTATTTCCTTCCAAGCTCATAAACCAACTTAGAGTTGAATCCTTCAAGGTAGAAGGAAAAAGTTTGAACTCATGTTCATCAATAGCATAATCATATGTCATGCATATAACTGCAAACTCAAACAAGAAAGTGTCAGGATGTTCATAAACAAGCCCATGAAAATGAGGTAAGGAAGAAGGATTAATGTTTTTTATCTTAGTCTCTCCATTGGATTCTCAAATGGGGAACTCAAATATTTCTACCATCTCTTCTTCACCATCCATGGCACGAGGTGAGGGAGACTGGCCCTCTTCTGAAATATTTTCAAATTCTATAGCTTCCCTTTCCAAGAAACTTTCTAGTGTTTCAGGACCAATCTCTGGATTATTTGGACCTATTTTTGGGGTGGGGGTTTTTGGAAAAAAAATTCCTTTCCTATCTCTAGGTCTAGTCATTCATGAAATCAAAATGAAAGTGAAAATTGTTATATATATAATGGAAACAGAGTGTGATAAGGAGCTATCAATACTCACACGAAGTGAAGGTGCTTGGGATGTTACACTATATAAATTCTATAGTGAAGTTGGCCTTATGACTGAGTTATCCTTTTTACTTCTCCAGGTCACACAAAAGAAAACAAAAAGAAAATAACAAGCAGACTTCAACTCTTCCTCGACAATAGCGCTAAAAGTGATGGCCCTAGGAATAACAACAATAATATATTGTACCCTTGGTTCTTTACTTTACTTTGTCAACCTAGGGTCCGTACAAACTTAAGAGGTGTTATTCACTATGTGTGTAGTATGCAATTGTCGGTAGTAACAGTCTGGGACTGATCAAAGGTTAAGAGGTGTGGAATGATGCAGAAAAATGAAAATGACAGAAAGAAACTCTAAACTATTCTTGAAGACAAAGAACCCAATATGCAAGTACAACTAATCTATATTGCATGAGAAAAAAATATTCTAATGGTAGTAAAGGATACTGAATCATAAAGATTAAATTGAGAACAAAAGTGAATTCAATCTAAGTTGTGACAAAAAGTTGCAATTAAAGTGAGGCTACACTAATGCATGAATACAACAAACTATTTTATGTATAATCCTTTGATCAATGGAAACCATATGTGTTTTTATTTTCCAGTGGTGTTTTCATGAAAAAAAGATTAATATGAATTGAACTTTGAAGCTAAAATTGTCCTACATGAAGTTTCTACAGGAATTGTACAGTTCTACAGGAATTGTACAGTTCTACAGAAACTGTGCAGTTTCTACAGGGAACTCCTACATGAAGCAAAAATGAAGCTCAAAAAAATAGTGTAAGTCTTTAGAAGCATGAACAAAGCTAAACTATAAATAAATGAAGTGGATCTAAGGTTCTTGGCCTTGGGAGGCACCTAAGAGTGATCCAAAAGGATTATTAAACATTTCTACAGGATGCATGTTGTAACCATCTAGTTAGTGATAACCTTAACAAAAGATGGAGTTGATCATGCAAACCTATAAAAAACTTCAAAAGAGAATGAAATACTATCTAATCACTAATTAGCATGCATGGAAACTACAAAAATTGTAATAGGTTCCTTGAGCCCTCTTGAGTGGCCCTAACCATGAAGCACAAGGAGCCTAAAAGAAGCTTTAATGAACTAAAAGAAGAACCATCTTTATCTCATTAATAATAGGAATACATCAAGAGAAAAAAGCTCTAAGTCTCAACAAAAAGTCTTCAGAAGGTCTCAAAACAATACTTATCAACAATTATTCCCTTGCTCTCCTAGACTATAGGTCTATATATAGCTTGAGAGTTTGGCCTCCCTTCCTAAATCGAGGAGAGAAGTGAGTAAATGAGGGATTTAATCACATTACATCTGTACCTACAACTATTGTTGATCAATAGTGGTAATTAATGCATAAGGAGCGCTCTTGGAAGTAGGTGGGGACAATGTTCCTTGATCCTTGGTTGGAAGCGCTTTGAGGGAGACAAAATACCTTGTTTCTAGGGTGTTGGCGCCCCTGAATCCTAAAGTTTGATCTACTTGGAGTAATACACATCTTTGGCAAAAATGTTAAAGAAAAAAGGCACATTATACACAAAAACCCACCTCAACACACATTTACTAAGAAACATGCAAAATATCCATGACTTACTATTAAATATGGTCAAAAGCAAATATTAAGTCACATTATGGTGCAAAAATGTGCCAACGATGAGCCTTTGGAATAGGCAATAATTGGGCTCATTAGTGGTAACACATATAAACAAAAACTACCCTTATATCAATGTACTATTTAAGACCTTGGCATGGATTTTATGTCTTGGACAACATGCAGGGGTAAGCAAGCCTAAAACTCTAATTTGCTAGTTCCCATTCTATGTTGTTTACCATCCAATTATGGTACTAGCTACCTAAATTATAAAATAAACTACATGTTTATATGCTTTTCTTTTGTTCCAAAGGGAAATTCAATTGCGTGCAATATGTACAGATTAAACATATGAAAGCAAATTCAGGTTAGTCGCTAAAAATAAATGGAAAAAGTTTTTTAAAGAAAAAACCTAAACAATATGTTAGCTCAAGAGAATGGTTAGTTAATTACTCTCATTGTTGTACTGATTAAACCTCTCGAGAGTGATGTAAATGCGGGATTAAATGATTATCAACTCGAGAGAACAAATTATAAGTGGTTGAAAGTGATATAAATCTGGGTTCAACTAATATAATACTTATTAAAATAAATAATATGCAATTACAAATAGTATATAAAAGGTTAGTATACAGTACTTGATTGTAAAATGGGTATGGACTCTTGTCCACAAACAATACCAAACACTAATAAAAATCAACAATAAAACATACTTACATAAATGACTAGAACTTGAATCTACAAACAAATGGACTGTTGTTTTTTATTAATTCATAGTTATCTTCTTTCATTACACAATGATTGTGAGAGATTAAGACTATCTATAGAGATCTTACAAAACAAAATCTTTTCTATCAAAATTATGTATATATATCTATGTTCTGATAAAGTCTATTTATATTTGTATAAGTGTAGTTCTTTGTCTTCCTTGTGTTATAGTATGGGTGTAAACCCAACTTTGAAAGTTAAGTATGTAAACCCTTCTTGGAATGGAGTGCCCTTGATTCAAAGATCTAGAGAATTATGAAGTTTGACTTGATCAACTCCTTGATTCATGGGATGATTGGGGTGTTAGGGGAAAACCCTAAGCCTATTTATTGGTAAGGTTGTAGCCTCACTTGACACACATATTGCATAGAATGAATTATGTTCTTTGGGATATTATTATGAAGGTGTGCTTCATTATTTAATGGTGTGTCTAAAAACCATAGTTCCACTCGGTTACTTTGGGTTCATCATGAAAACGTAAAATGGTATCTAAACTCCAGATGCGTGAGAAGTAAAAACATGACCTATGTATCCTACACCTGCTATGGATTTTTTAATGGGGATATGTTAGCACTTAGTCTTGTCCTCGGCCTATTTCATAAAACTCAAGCACGAGGAAAATCTTGCTCATAGGCATCTGTTTACTCTTGTACTTAGGAACCCAGGACAAAAAATTGATATTAGTGACCTCTACCACATGTATGGAAATAAAAAGAGTTAAAAAACACATGACACCAGTTTCAGTTTGAGGAGTACTAAGAATGGTTAAGAGTTATGCATGGAAGCTACAATAAATAGGAAATGGTATATCGAAGGGTTTTGAAAAGAACAAGATCTTGAAAGGAGATTTTGATCCATGAAAAGACCTATATGCAACTTTGGAGTATATCTTGTGAGGGATTGGATGGTGATCTAGGTACTGAATCTCATATGATTTGCAAGTCAATGGAATGTCCTAAAATGAAGGGTAGTAAATTATTATTCACTAATGGAAATATAACATTTGAACTTGAGAGTTCTAGATCTTTTCCCCTGGATTGGATATCCTTTGGAAAGTGATAGGCTAAGAGGAAAAAATTAAGACTCTTTCATTTATTTATTTATCACTTGTAGATCAAGTCCTTAAATTTGATATAAATGAAGGATTTCCCGAAAGGAGAAACCATTAAAGCATGATTTGTCTCACCAAAGGAAAGTTATTGTAGTTGTGAGGCCATGTGTTTATGATATGAGTGAAAGTGCATATGATTTAGATCATAAATCAATCAAAGATATTGTATATATTCTTCATGGATTATTGGAAGGTATGAAATTCCTTATGGAGTTAGAATATTGGATGGTGCATCAATTGTAATTGTTGTTTTTTTAGAATGATAGATTACTGGGTGTTTTCTACCTTGACAAAGTGCAAAATTAAAAATGGGAATGGATTGGTGACTGTAGGCTATTAATGATGATTGTTACGAGGCTAAAGATGTATCAATGACAAAAGGGAACATTTGATGATTCTACCTTGTTAGTCCCACCTCCTTTTCCACCAGTCACATTCACATTTACACCTTACCTACATGACTAGAGTTTGAGGTTGCAAAACATAACCAAGAATGAGATCTTTGTTTGCAAGTGCCCCATTGTCTCGAGGATGAGCTTCTACTCAAACTCATGAAAAGTTAAGGTCACCACGTCAATATTATTTATTCCCTTGAATGTAGCTTCAAACTCATCTTATTTTTGCAAAGGGATCGAATTTGTCGGATTTGAAATCATGATCTCTCTAGTAATGAAACATGAGATTTAATATAATATTTAGTTCTTGTAGTGTAATTTCTTGTAGTATAATATTTAGTTCGAAGGTGGTTTATGGTTGCCAAGTGTTGGAATATTGTAACTTCAAAGAATATTCTAATTATATTTGAGTTATTATTTTATAGATCAAATCCCCTTTTGTGGATTGATCATGTCGGGTCTTGTATAATACCAAATCCCCTTTTGTGGATTGGTCAAATCATATTTATATGGTGGTATTTGAGAAGTCG
>JZKD02S2442109.1:244788-262781 GCA_000966675.3 Picea glauca
CACACACACACTCATCTAGTGTGCATATCTTGAAGGAAGTTGCAGTTGCAGGAGGAAGGAGAAGAGAGGCGCATGCTCAGTCTTAGTTTATTCTTGTTGTTTTGGTCTTAGTCTTGGCATTGTATTGGCAATCTATTATTGAGGAAGTTTTTGTTGGATTTTCTCCCCCATGAGGGTTTCCCAGGATAAAATGTTGCGTACCTTGTGATTGTGTTTCTTTCATTGATCCTCTTTATGCTGTTGTTTTGGAAATGCATTGAATGTTTATGTGATTTGGAAATAATCTAATAACAACAACACTAATCTTAACATGGTATCAGATCTTGACTGAATAGAGCAGCTTTCACTGGGTATATAAAAATGCCATTGTTTTTGTACAAGGAAATCAAGAATTTTTAATGCAGAGGAATTTTTCACCAACAACTATCTTAGGAAGTGTGCCTTGCCCTAGCGCATATTTTGGCAACTTGAGCGAACTTTTTCAGTGGTCAGATTCTCTGGAAAGTCAAACCCTAGTTTTGGCTTGTACCATGTTGTCATCCTTATACACACTTGCAAACGTGGAAAAGACTCAATCCATTTAGTGTGTCCTTGAAGGCACAATGCCTAAGTCCAAACCCACTTATCACCTCGATTTGGACTTCTTCCATCTAGGCTTACTCCTATGGAAGCCAAGGGGGCTAGACCCTAGTTACTATGTGAATTATTAGATGAATTCTAGGAGTTAATTTTAGTTTGTTAAAGGTAAGGGGGAGCTAGCATATATGAGAGGCAACAAATGCAATGCACAACTTTAATGAAATTCATCCCTTTCACTAAGGTCAACTAAGACTAGTGCCTAAAGGTTGGGCAAGGGGTCAATTAAAGTTACAACAAAAAGATCTAAGTACAAAATAAGAATAAATTTACAAATTAAGATAAATTACAATGATTACCAAAGATTAAAGAATAGCAAGATGATTACACAATGTACAAAAATATAACTACTTACAATTGGAATGAAAGAAGCAGTTTGTTAGATATATTACACCAATGAAGCTTTAATTGAACTAACTACTTAATTGATTTTGCATATATGTAAAAGGGAGATACCTCGAAGATGCATTCACCACAATATAAAAAACTTACAACCAAAGCTTAGATGCCCCAAGGAGATGTGCAACTTCTAAAGGAGGCACTCAAGGACTAGTGCGCAACTTCGAGGATGCAGTAACTTGAAAGAAAAACTACCAAGATGATGAATGCACAACCTCAAGATACACCATTCAACCACAAATATACCCAATTGAAAAGTAAATGCAATAAAGATAATGATTGAAAGTAAAGTTGTAGGAAAGTAAAGATCATACACAACTTAGATTAGATTATGAACTTGAAGCACAAATTGTGTGAGTAAATTTTAAGGTTGAATTAGGTGAGGTGAAGCTGCAAGCCTAGACTAGGTGACTTCCCCTATACTCCTACCACTTTGCCCAAAATTATTGTTGGGTGCTCAATAAGCAAGGCAAACAAGGCCTTACCTAGCTCCACAAGGGGGACACCTAGTGTCGTGAGATCATCCCTGACCTATCACCCCAAGTAGCCTCCTTTTTCGTGGCGAAAGTTGTATGAGTAAAGGGTGCTCTAATTAAACTAGGTAAATTGTCCCTCCTAAAGCTACAAGTTAATTGATTAAGCAATGATATTACTTGTATTAGAGTGCTTAAGGAGATAGAACTTGAAAAATAAATGAAATGGAAATATGCTTATAGATCCAACTTAAACAAATAGCAAAAGAAAGATGCTTCCAAGAGCTTACACAAGATTTCAAACAAGAATGAAATGCTTCTAACTATGTGAGATATAAACAATCAGCTTGAAAAGAACATAATGAAACTAAGAAGCATAACAACTATTAACCATTTAACATTAAAAAAACAAGCCTTACGATATTGCATGGGTGGCTAGGCCAATCCTCTTTGCAGGGTGCAGGAAAAATAATGAAAGAAAGTAAATGAACTTGAAAGAAATTTGCAACCTCAACAAAGGCACAAGATGGAGGACAAGCCTACCGGTTTTGTGCCCAAGTGGGTGAATGAAATAAACAAATAAAAAAACTAAACTTGAAAAGAAAGACAAGTAAACCTAGCCACACAACCTTGTCTTAAGGACAAGTGGGGCAAAATTAAAATGCAATAACAAAGCTGAAAATAAATCTAACTTCTAGCCTTACAATTTTGCATGGGCGGTTAGGCCAATCCACTATGCAAGGTGTAGGCACATTTATGAAATAAATTGCAGAAAATTTAAACTTAGAAAGAAATGCAAGCCCAAGAGACTCTCTTTGGGCTTGCTTACAATGATAGAAGAAGAGAGAAGAGTTGGGTGAATAATACCCCAACTTGGGAGGTCTTTTCTTGACGTTTTATGGCCCCAAGTGGGCTACACCTCCTCTTTTGTGGTTCAAATCTAGAAAAAGCCAACAAGTAAAACTTGTTGGAAAAGCTGCAAAAATAACAAAAAAACTCCAAATATTTTATGTTAGTGATAACAAAAAATTTATGTGTATAAAATCAACAAGCAAGTATGTTTAAATGACCTATTCAAGAGAGTTAGAATGCCCAAAATATATATGGAAATGTATAGAAAAATATTGCAGAAATTTAAAGAGGCTTGAGTTGGGTAAAGAGACAAATTTCCAGATCTGAAATTTGTCCACAAAACCCTTGGGTGACCTGCAAATCTTGTGAAACAATGCTACAGAAAAGAGAAGATGTGAGTAGATCTTAAGATGAAACAAAATTCTTTGCTAAATCTCAAAAATACTCACTAGATCTACTATAATACTACCATAGATCTACCCAAGCAAAATACTTTGCTTGGAATTTCCTCTAGATCTATAACAAATGCATACACAAAATAAACCAAACAAGTATCACCTCCAATGTAGAAATATGGCACCAAGAAGACTCTCAATGCACCATGGATCCTCCAAAGATTTATTTTATTCCAATAGAAAAAGGTTGTTGCAAATACTTGCAACACAAGAGCAAGAGCAAATGGGAGAAAGAGAGAAGAGTGGGAGAGATTCGAGCATAGTAACAATACACTAAGAATATATGTGAAATGAGGGAGGGGTGAGCATTCATTTATACTTGGTAGGCAAGAGAGACCCCTCTTGGATGAGTTACAAGTGTCACACGTCCAAGAGAAATAGACAAAGTCAAGGAAGAGTCACTTTTAGGGTTTTGGTAGTGAGTTAGGGTTTGAGGGTTGAATGAGGGAAGGGGGGAAACACTTTTTCCTATGGTCAAACATTAAGTTAAACACCAAGGAGGGCAAATTTAGGGTTTAGGTGGCTTTTTTCACTTAAACTTTTTAATTCTCACATGTCAATTAGCAAGGGAACACCAATTTAAGTTGTTGGCTAAGCAAGGGGGGGGGTTCTTTAAGTGGAAAAATACTTTTCCAACTTAGGAAAAAGGTTAGGAAACCATTCCCACTCTCTCTCGTGACTTTTTTCTCATTTTACAAAAAATGACATTTTTACTTAACCAAATTAAAGCAATTAAATTGCTAACCTGGGCTGACTTGGACTCCTCATGGACAATGACCTAGCAAAACTTGTCCAATTGAGTTGAAACTTGGTCCAAGGGTGTAGGGGGTCTCATTCCATTTCTTTTGAGTACTCACACCCCTATCAGAATCCCCTAGGACCCAGTTTTTACATTTTTACATCAAAATTAATTAAAATTACCACTAATTGGGTAGTTTTAAAAAATTAAAAAAAAAACTACTTAGACTCGAAGGAATTCCACAAGACTCTAGGATATGTCTAGCATGGTCATTTACAATATTCCTAGACCCTAGTCACCCATTGGGCTCGATCATTGGAATGTCATTCACCACTTTGGAGGATTATTGGGAGTGAAAAACTCAAGGGTAATAAAATGGTTGGTTAGGCCAAACAAAAAAACACTCGATGAAAGGAATTCCCTAATGATAAAATCATAGGCAACTAACCTAAAATATGATTCATGCTGACTTATTACATTATTATCCCACGCAGGGGAGCGAAAATTCCAGTTACAAAAAAAAGTGTTGAGGGCAAAATTGCCTTGTAGAACCAATAAGTCTTCAACTTTGTTGCACCATCACGTGCATAGCTTCATGGCACATGGATTTGACCCCCTAGTTGAAATAGGTGGTCAACATACCACAAAACTAGAAAACCTAGAAACCAGAACTAGTACCATAAGTACCAGTCCAGATTTGCGCAGGTCAAGTTTCAAGGTGTAAAACTTGGAATTTCTTAAACAGCCAGCTCCAGCCAACTCGCCTTAGCCCAGTGCATCTCCTGGTAAGTTCAGATTCATTTTCTAAACACTTTCATTTTCTAGTCATTTTCCTAGCTCTAGGTCAAGATGTTTGCAAGCACCAAGCTTGTTGACATGTTAGAAGGTGTGGAAAATTTTTTGTGCCTGGAAATATAGAATCAGACTCATTCTTTAAGAGAATGACCTTGCAAAATTCATAAAAGAAAATGTACCAGAACCTGAAGAAGATGAAGCCAAAGAGAAGTACAAGAAGGATATGATTAGGGCTAAAAGAATAATTGCAGATTCCATTAAAGACCACTTGATCCCTCAAGTGTCTTCTAAGAATACTCTAAAAGATATGTTTGATTCCCTAACTAGAATGTATGAAGGAAAGAACATCAGCGGGAAGATGAACTTGAGAACCCAACTCAAGAATACATAGATGCAGAAAGGAGAAACAGTTCAAGACTATTTCTCTAGGGTTTCTCAATTGAAGGAACAGTTAGAGGCAATTGGAGACAACTTAGATGAAGATGAACTTATAATGACAACTCTTAATGGTCTCATAAGACCTTGGGATGACTTCATTCAAACTATTTGTGCAAGAAAAGAGAAACTCCAATTTGATCGTTTATGAGAAGAATGTGTTCAAGAAGAAGCAAGAGTAGCCAACCGAGAAGTCGTCATATTAAGAGATGAAGATCAATCCCTAGATGCTCATGCTAAAGAAGGAAAGAAAAAGTCTCATTTTCAAAAGGAGACCCACTTTCATAAAGAATATCACCCTCCAAAGAGATTCCAAAAATATCATAAGGGTCAAAGAAAGGGAAAAGATTTATCCTCTTATCAATGTTATCATTGTGATAAGATGGGACACATTACTAAGAATTTTCCTGCTAGAAGGGAAGAATACAAGAAGAGAAATAACAAAAGACATCATGCTCATGCAGCTGTAGATGATTAGCCACCCAAGAAGTTGACTAAAGAAAAGATTGAAGATTATGTTTTGTTTTCATCCCTCTCAGGATCTATGACACCTGGAGAGGATACTTGGCTCATAGATAGTGGTGCCTCTAAGCACATGACAGGTCAGAAAGACATTCTTTCTAGCCTTGCAGAAAATGACTTCCCCGTGAAAGTTTTACTTGGAGATGATTATGAGTATCCTATCAAAGTAATGGGAGAATCCACCTACGAACTTGATTCAGGAACTCTGATGAGAATGAAGGATGTACTTTATGTATTAGGTTTGAAAAAGAACTTACGATCTATCTCAGCTATAGATAAGAAATGTTTCAGGGTTGCATTCATAGATGGTGAAGTTCTTGTGTGCCCTAAAGGAAAAACTATAGAAGATGCAGTTGTTACTGGAACAAAAGAAGGTGTGTTGTACAAGTTAAAAGGCCACTCAGATGTATCCTTAACTCACTCTACTGAAATTCCTTATGAACTTTGGCATAGAAGACTAGCTCACATCAACTACAAAGCCTTACCATATGTAAGCAAAGTAGTTACAGTTTTACTAGAATTAAAGGTTGATCATGAAGGTGTATGAAAAGGATGTGCACAAGGAAAGAACATAAATAATCTTTTTCCAAAGAGCGATAGTAAAGCAGAAGGAATTTTGGAACTTGTCCACTCAGATGTATGTGGTCCAATGCCATCAACCTCTCTAAGTGGGTATGTATACTATGTATCCTTTATTGATGATTACTCTCGTAAGACTTGGGGTTTATTTCTTCAAATCAAAATATGAAGTACTTGGAAAGTTCAAGGAATCTAAAGCATTGGTCGAAAACCTCTCCAAAAGGAAAATCAAGATATTCATGTCAGATAATGGAGAAGAATACACTTCAAATGAATTTGGAAGATTTTGCAGAGATGCCAGAATTAAGAGGGAGTTCACCACTCCCTATAATCCTCAACAAAATGGTGTAGTAGAAAGAAACAATAGATTGATTATGGAAGAAGTAAAGACTATGATTCACGATCAAGATCTTCCAATACACTTATGGGATGAAGCAGCAAGAACAACAATATATGTCCAAAACAGATTATCCCATAGTGCACTTGGATTCAAAATTATCGAAAAAATGTTCACCAGAAAGAAGCCATATGATCTAGGTGGATATCAATGGCCACCCACCTATTCCACTCGCTCGAAAAATTGTTTTCCACCTTGGTAGTTTTTCGGGTTCCAAACTTTCAGGGTCGTTTTGAGGCCTTAAACGACGTTTTTTGGGGATTTAGGGCCCAAGTGACTGTTAAAGGCACTGAACTGGGACACTCGAAAATTGTTCTTCTCGGTTATACCTTTCCAACAAGCTATCGTGCGCCTAAAACGAAGATCGTATGCAAAAGTTACAACCTCGGGAAGTTGATGTACTAACTTACCCAAACGAGGCCCACATGACTTTTGGCGTTTCATCTCCTAGAGTTAGTTTTTTGGATGTCTAGGGTTTTTGACATTCCTGTTTATTGTAAAAGGCCTTCAGAGCCTCATTGTAACCTTCTTCTTGCGAAGGAGCGCAGCCGTCACATCTCTTCTCAGAGATAAGCCGCCACCATTCCAACAAGCTTGCTTTCCGCTGCATTTTACAGTTTCAGCATATTTCCTTATTGAATAGAAAACCAATTTTATTGTATCTCTGTTATTTTGTGTTAAACATCTTTTAATAATCTGTATTCATTTCGTTTTTCTCATAAAATATGGATTAGTGGTATCAGAGTGGTCTGCTCCTTGTTGTCTTAATGCATGTCCCCAACGAGGTCAGGGTACAAAGAATTGGGTCTCGAGCTTGTTTTTCTTGAGGAAAAAATCTCTCGCACTCCCAAGCGACCTCTCATGGCAGGAGAAAAGAAAGATGACGGGACAGGAGATCCTTTCAAAATGTTTCTTAAGGAAGCCCTCACGCAACAAAGGAACGAGATGATGGATAGTTTTGCACAAATCCTTCGACGACTACCAACAGGTGACGCATCTTCCTTGAGTGAAGGCGTCGCCCCCTTCAAGGTACAAATCAACTTCGATATTCCTATATTTGAAGGTCAGGTAGACACAGATGTTGTAGAAAAGTGGTTGAATCTACTAGAAGGGTATTTTTGTGTCCATAACTTTTCGAATAGAGAAAAGATTACTTTTGCACTCCTCAAAGTTGTTCCCCGTGTCAAAGATTCCTGGAAACTTTCTGTAAGCAAAAGGAAACAGATGAACCCTCATTATTTACAGTCATGACCACCTAGGAATCCTTCATAGATGTTATTAAGGAACAATACTACCCTGTTGGAAGTTATGACGACTTGTATATCAAATGGACCACACTGTGGCAAGAAAGAGGCCAAGCAGTGCCAGAGTTCACACATATCTTCCATACCTTGTGCACCAAGTTGGGTATCAAAGATTCATAGCAACATTTGGTGCTCAAGTATCGCGGTTCTATGCATAGATACATCTAGACTGAGATGGAATTTTTGGACATCTCATCCTTGGGCGCGGCCTACTGATATGTCATCAAAATCGAGCAGAAGCTCAAACAAAAGACGCAGTAATTTGGGCCTGGGAACCCCTCACAGCACAAGCCAGGAAAGAGCGGCCCCAACCCACATAATAAAGGACAGAGCAAATATGGACAATATCAGGACAACCAGTCCAAGCAGCAAGAAAATAAGGACACCAGAAAGACAAAGAAAGATACCAGGAAGTGGTGCGACTTCCATAAGATCCCTTGGCATAACACTGTTGACTACCGCTCAAAGCAGTCGTTGGTGGTCGAAGTGAAAGCCTCTGAATCAAATGTGGGTTCTAAATCTGAGTCAGAACCAGAAAGGGGAAGATGGATCATTGACATAGAACCTAGTGCCACCATTGCTACCACCAAGCTCCAGTCTGGTGAACCAGACGAGCCAGAAGAAGGAGAACGCTTCTTCCATTCACAGATGTGGGTAAAGGGCACCCCACTACACTTCATCGTTGATAGAGGCAGCCAGAAGAACCTCATATCAATAGAGGTCATCAAGAGGTTGGCTCTGCCGACAATGCCACACCCACAACCCTACACCATTGGATGGCTCCAACAAGGAAGCGATCTCTGCGTCAGCAAACAATGTCAACTATCGTACGACATCAAGCCCTTCAAAGACAAGGTATTGTGTGATGTTTTTCCTCTTGAAGTTTGTAATGTTATTTTGGGCCAACCTTATTTATGGAAACGTCATGTTGTATATGATTCTAGGCTTCGTAGTGCTATTATTACTTTGAACAGGAAATTGTATCGGATACCCGAGGCAGTCCATCCTAGTGTTATTTCCTTGATCTCTGCCAAGCAATGTAGGAAGGTCATCTCTCAGACTGGGAAATTTGTCTTCTTCGTGATTCGCTCTCAGAGTGAGTGAAAGATCGCAGCCACATCCAGGGCCTTCGCAGCCGATCTCTCCACACAATAGAAGCAATTCAATAAGGTCATGGAAGAATACTCAGATATCCTCTCCTCTCCTATCAGGGTACCTCTACATTGCAAGGTCAAGCAACCCATCGATCTAACCCCAAGTGCATCGCTACCCAATGGGCCAGTCTTTCACTGATCCCTATTAGAAAACGAGGAGATCAAGAGGCAAATCCAAGACCTGCTCCAAAAGGATCACATCCGTCCCAGCTCATCGCCTTGTGGGAGCCCAATCGTGCTGGTGCAGAAGAAAGACGAGACCTCGCAACTCTGCATTGATTACCGAGCCCTGAATAAAATCACAGTCTGAAACCGGTACCCGATTCCCCAAATCGATGACCTAGTTGATCAACTCACGGGGGGCAAATACTTCAGTAAGATTGATCTGAAGTCTGGCTACCACTAGGTCCCAATAGAACAGACAGATGTATGGAAGACTGCCTTCAATTCAAAAGAAGGTCTTTTTGAATGGCTGGTCATGCCCTTTGGTTTGAAAAATGCTCCAATTTTTTTTATGAGGATGATGGACGATATCCTACAACCTTTCACCAATAATTTTGTAGTGGTGTATCTAGATGAAATCCTCATCTACAACAAGACTTGGGCGGAACACTTGCAACATATTTAGCAGGTTATGCACACCCTGCAACAACACAAAATATATGCAAACTTGGAAAAATGCTCCTTCGGCATGGGCAGGGTCCATTAGTTAGGTTACATCATTGATCAACATGGTGTGCATGTGGATCTAGCCAAGATCTAGGTCATTCGTGACTGGCCAGCCCCAACCACACTCACTGAACTTTGGAGCTTCTTGGGCCTCGACAATTTCTATCGCAGGTTTCTTCTGGGATTATCTCATATTGCATGGACCCTTAGCTAAGTAACTAGGGGTGGCAGTAAGGAAAAATTTGTGTGGGGTATGTCCCAACAACAGGCCTTCGATGACTTAAATAAGCGTTTGTGCTCATCCCCAGTACTTTCATTACCAGACCTGCAACATCCCTTTGAGATCGAGATATATGCTTCATACTATGTTGTGGACGTCGTTCTCACTCAACACAGCCACCCTGTGGCATATCATAGTGATACACTATCAGATGTCCATAAGTACCCTACTTACAACAAAGAAATGTAGTCCATTGTGCAAGCCTGTTGCCAATGAATACATTACATTCTTGGGAAGGAGACAGTCATCCACATTGATCACAAGCCACTACAATTCATGCAGACCCAAGGCAAATTGCAGAATAACCACCATCAGAAGTGGTCAACATACTTACAACAGTTCCACCTCAAAATCAAGTATAAAAAAGGAAGTACCAACTGAGTTGTTGATTGCCTCAACTAACCTCTAATCGCGACACTCACTATGATGCTAGACTCTTGCGGCCATGAGACCTTTGGATGGCCCCACCTCTACGAGACAGACCCTGACTTCTCCACCACCTACCAAATGTTGGATGACAACTTAGTGGTCACTAATTTCCATCTTCAGGATGTGTTGTTGTGTCGTCTGGGACATCTCTGCGTTCCATCAAGCGAGTGTGTGAAGTTGATTTGGGAAGCTCACTACAGTCGGGTGGAAGGACACTTTGGCATTGAAAAGATGGTGTCAGTGCTGCAGAAACATTTCTATTGGTCGAAACTTCGATAGGATGTCGGCCAGTATATCAGGTCCTGCACCGCCTGTGCTATTGCCAAACCGGCCACTAAGAAATAGAGCATGTACACCCCTCTTCCTACTCCTAACAAGCCGTGAGATTCCATCTCAATGGACTATATATTGGGCCTCCCGTCCACCAAGAGGGGAAATGACTGTGTTTTTGTGGTTGTTGATTGCTTTTCCAATATGGTGATTCTAGCTGCCTGTAAGAAGAACATCACAACATAAGCCACTGCCAAGATATTCTTTGAACGAGTATGGTTACATTTTGGGATCCCACAAACCATTATCTCATACTGTGACAGTCGGTTCCTCATCTCATTCTGGTCGGGCCTCTGGTCACTACTGGATACCAAGCTCACCAAATCCACTGCCTTCCACCCGCAAACAAATGGCCAAACTGAGGTCGTCAATCAGATGGTCATACATATCTTGTGCATGTATAATTAAAAACACCCTCGAACATGGGATGAGAGTCTTCCCTATGTCCAACATAGCTACAGTCGAGTCCTGCATAGCTCAACTAGCCACAACCCCTTTCAGGTGGGGTTGGGATTCCAACCATTGGGCCCCATGGATGCTTCCCTACCCCTAGCGACCACCTCGGCTGACTCATCCCTTGCTCCACCAGAAGCTGAAAAAGACACCCAGTTCATTGAGCGGATCCAACACATCTACCAACAGGTTCATGATATTCTACAGAAGTCTAATGCCAAGTACAAGCAATGCCATGATCAACATTGGGTGCCACATAAGTTTCAAGTGGGCGACAAAGTCTGGTTTCATTTGCAGAAAGAACGCATTACAGGGCCCCATCGGAAGCTTCACCCACTCCATTATGGGCCATACACCATCACCAAGGTTGTGGGTGACAATGCTTTTGAGCTCAACATTCCCCCTTCATTGGTTTGCATCCAGTCTTCAATGTGGCTCTCCTTCGGCCATATTTCCCACCATTATTGGACACCTCAGAGATAGCAGAGCAGTTGACACCAACAGAGCTCAACCCTGACTACATGCAACAAGCATCCAGTGATTAGATTGTGGACACACATATCAAGGGCACTCGATAGCAAAGGATCCATCTTTATCGAGTCGTCAAAGCAGGGCAACTCCTGCACCAAGGCAAGTGGCTCACCCGGAGCCAAATTCAAAAAACTTTCCTTATTTGATGGGGGAACTCAACGCAGTGGAGACCATTGCTTCCTAAGGATGGAGGATTGATCCAGGTGTATATTGGTGGCCACCCACCCATTCCACTGGATCGAAAAACAATTTTCCACCTTGACAGTTTTTCGACAGTTTTTCGGGTTCCAAACTTCTGGGGTCGTTTTGAGGCCCTAAACGACAATTTTGGGGATTTGTGGCCCAAGTGATTGTTCGAGGCACTAACTTGGGCCAATCAAAAATTGTTCTTCTTGTTTATACCTTTCAAACAAGCTATTGTGCACCTAAAACAGAGATAGTATGCAAAAGTTACGACCCTGAGAAGTTGATGTACTAACTTACCCAAACGGGGCCCACATGACTTTCGACACTTCATCTCCTAGGGTTAGGTTTTTGGATGTCTAGGGTTTTTCACATTCTTGTTTATTGTAAAAGGCCTTGAGAGACTCATTGTAACCTTATTCTTGCGAAGGAGAGCAACTGTCACATCTCTTCTCAGAGATAAGCCGCCACCATTCTACCAAGCTTGTTTTCCGCTGCATTTTACAGTTTCAGCGTATTTCCTTATTGAATAGAAAACCAATTTTATTGTATCTCTGTTATTTTGTGTTAAGCATCTTTTAATAATCTGTATTCATTTCGTTCTGCTCATAAAATCTGGATCACCAGAAGTAAGCCATCTAAAAATATTTGGTTGTCCAATATTTGTACACATTCCAAAAGAAAAGAGAACTAAGTTGGATCCTTCAGGAAAGAAGGGAATATTTGTTGAATATTGTGAGGTCTCTAAGGCCTTCAGAATTTACATACCAGGTTACCATCATATTGAGATCAACAAATATGTAACCTTTGATGAATATGAAACACTCAAAAGATCAAGGAAATGCCAGCTTGAAGAAGTATATGAAGAAAAAACATGTAGCTCCCAGAGTTGCAGAACCTGAGAAGGAAGTTACAGTTACCCCTGATGATGAGATTCCAGAAGATCGTGATATGATATAATCTCAAGAATCTTCCCGTATGAAGATTTCTCACAAGAGAAAGCCATCTTGGGCAAGCGGACTTATTCAAGATGCAGAGAAGTATGGTGCCCCAGAAGGAACCATGAGACAAAGCAAGAAACCTAAGTCATTCTCCAACTATATGGCCTTGATGTGTGATCTCATAGAAAAGGAACCTACTTGCTTTGAATAAGTTGTTCAAAAGAAAGAATGGATGGACGCCATGACAGAAGAATACCAATCCATTATAAAGAATGATGTATGGGAAGTAATTCCTAGACCAAAGAACAAAGGTGTGGTATCTTCCAAGTGGATATACAAAATAAAACATGCAGCAGACATAAGTATTGAAAAACATAAGGCAAGATTTGTGGCTCATGGTTTTTCTCAAAAGGAAGGTATTGACTATGAAGAAACATTTGCTCCTATAGCTAGATACACTTTTATTAGAACCATCATAGCTCTTGCAACTAAATGAAGTAGAAGTTACACCATATGGATGTGAAAATAGCTTTCTTAAATGGTATTATTGAAGAAAAAGTGTATATAGGACAACCACAAGGGTTTGAAGTTGAAGATAGAAAGACTCATGTTTGCAAGTTTAAGAAAGCTCTGTATGGGTTGAAGCAAGCTCCTAGAGCTTGGTATGGAGGAATTGATAGTTTCTTGACAAGCTTGGGATTTACCAAGAGTAAAGTTGATTCTAACCTTTACTTCAAGGTTATGAATGATGAGTCAGTCATATTGCTACTATATGTGGATGACTTATTTTTAACAGGAGAAGAAAATATCATCACATATTGCAAGAAGAAGCTTGCTACAAAGTTTGAGATGAAAGACCTAGGCCTGATGCATTATTTATTAGGTCTTTAAGTTTGGCAGAGCCTAGAGAACATCTTCTTTAACCAAGGGAAGTATGTAGTTGAAATACTGAAGAGATTTGACATGTTGGAATGTAAATCCATGAACACACCCATGGAAACAAATTTGAAGATTTTTGTTGATACTTCGTCAGAGTTGGTTGATGCTACTCTATACAGACAAATTATTGGATCGTTGATGTATCTAACGAATACCAGGCCAGATATACGCTTTGTTGTGAACACATTAAGTCAGTACCTGGTGGAGCCCAAATGTGTTCACCTTCTAACTGCAAAGCATGTGATGAGATACCTTAAGGGTACGTTGGATTATGATCTTTGTTATACTATAGATCATGACTTCAGACTGTATGGTTATACTGATTCAGATTGGGCTGGAAGTGCTTCAAACATGAAGAGCACTTCATGATGTTGTTTCAGTTTGGGGTCAGCCATGAATTCATGGCAAAGCAGGAAGCAATCCAGTATTTCTCTCAGCACGAAAGAAGCAGAGTACATTGTAGCATGTTCCGCGAGTTCTGTGACCATATGGCTTCGAAAGTTGTTGACAGGTCTATTCGATCGAGAGATGGAAGCCACCGTGATTCTATGCGATAACTAGAGTTGTATAAAGATGACAAAGAACCCAATGTTCCATGATAAATCGAAGCACATAGAGATCTGGTATCACTACATTCGTGATATGGTGCAGAGGGGAGTTGTAAAGCTCCAATAAATTGGTACAAATGAGTAGGTTGCAGATGTGTTGACCAAGCCTCTGTCTTGTGGGAAGTTTGAGTACTTCTGAGACAACCTTGATGTTGTCCAAAAGGACCTCCCTCGAAAGGGGGAGTGTTGGCCCTTGACCAAGTTTTGAGGATCCTTGGTCATGTTTGACCTACTTTTGGGACTTCGACAGGCTGTCGAAGACATAGTGCAAGTCAAAGCAGAGATCATGGAATCTCAGCCCCTTTTTAGGGATTTTTGGATTTTGAGCTTATGTAACATGAATGGGGATGTTGGCCCATGGGTTTACCCATGTTTAGGCCCAATTTGTAATGTATAAATAGGAAGCTAGGCGATGTAGGAAGTAGTTCGATCTATGTGATCGAAGGAAATACAAGTATGTGATGCTAAGTGCTAAGTGTTAATTGCTAAGTGCAATTGGTAATTGTAATTGCTTTGTGCATACTGTGTGAGACTTACAGAGCTAAGTGCAAGTGATTGTAAGAAACTGTAGAAGGTTTTGTGTTGTAAGTCAGTGAAGGAGGATCTAGCGAGGTGTGTAGATCTTCTGTCGTCTGCGGAGTAAGATATCATGGCTCTGTGCATGTAGAAGATTGACAGAAATAAAGAAGAAGAGTTGGTGGACGTAGCCCAAGGGTGGGGGTGAACCACATATATCCCGTGTTGTGGTTGTTATGTGCTTTATGGTTGTTCTCTTGTCTATGTGATTGAATTCTTAGTGCACTAATGTATGCTTAGAAGGATCTGATATGGTAACTTAGTGTTAAATAATGTGAATAAATGCTAGATCTGATCCATGTTTGTATGCTTAGTACTTGAATCTATTGGATCTGTATAAATACTGCGTTGATCTATTGTTAGGGTTTAGTTGTGTTGTAAACTAAGGTTGAATATTAACGAATTGTAACTGCTAAGTGGTATGTTGAAGTGTTACAATCATAGATCTGTGTCCCAGCTAAGGTTGCAGACACTGGAGTCCTGCAACCACCCCTGCCTCTACCTCGAGTGAGACTTCATCTGCTTCGTAGGTGTTGCCGAAAGGGTCGGTAGCTAGGGTTTTGTTGGTGCGTTGTTGTATCGTTGAACCCTGGGTCTGCCCCTATGCCAACAAATGGTTCTGTTGTCGGGACCTGAAACTATGATTGCTGGGAACTGAAGAAAAGAAAGCTTCATGCATGGATCTGTTGCTTTGTGCTAAGAAGAAAAGTCAGATATGAAGAAAAGAGGTAAGATCTGAAAATCCTCGTGCTCTGATAAAATAAGAATTTCTAGTTAAAGAGGTAAGATATTAAAGATTTGTGCTCTGGAAAAAGGTAAGATTAGTGAAAATTTTGTTTCAAAAGTATGGAAGTAGGTACGTTTGATAAATGTTATCCTAGTATGAAAACTAGGGAACAACTAGAAGAAAGAAGGTTTGATATGAGTAGATATGATAGAAATAATGAAAGATATGTTATTCCTTTGTATAGAAAGAATGTTTGGACTAACAAATGGATGCAAGATCCTAGAAAGAATTTTTTGCAGGTTAGCTACTATGATCCTAGTGCACAGTACAGGAAAGGTTGGGGATCATTTAAGAAAAAAAGAGGATTAACCTTTTGTTACAGTTGCAGAAGACTGGGACATCTTGCTAAGGAATGCCCTAGAAGAAGACCTAGTTGTCTTTGTTGTAAATCTATGGACCATGAAGTTTTAGATTTCCCTAGAATGATTGCTAAGCTTGACAGAATGAATATGAGACAAGAAAACCTTGAGGAAGGTCATGAAACTAAGACCATGGAAGAACCCCAGACAGAATCAGAGGCTGTACTACTGCAAATGAAAGAAACCCTAAATGATCACAGAGATATCAACTTATCAGAGATCTTCAAAGAAAAAGAATGCATAGAAGCAAGAATAGGAAACTTTGACATAGACTGTGTTCTGGATAAGGAAACACAGGTAAATATCATGACAGAAAGAACTTGGGAATCTTTAGGAAAGCCTGATACGATTCCTTCATTGGGAGCAATACGATTATTCAGGGGAAAGCTGATAAACCTATGTGGAAGACTCACCCAAATATCTATGAGTGTTCATGGAGCTTCGACGAAGGAAGATTTTGAGGTTGTTAGATTCATTGAAAACAACGCTCCATTTACTATGTTATTAGAAAAACCCTGGATCGAGAAAGATCAGACCAGAAGAAAAGAAGAGGAGGACCTTGAAGAGATCACCAAGGATTGGTCTGTAGAACTCCTCATCCCCGTAGACCCCACAGAAATGTCAGACATTGAACTAATCGACAACCCTGAGACCACCCATGAAGTAAAGGATCTTCCTGGACCCAGCAAAAAGAAGAAGACCAAAGAGCTCCAAAACTTGAGCAGTGCATCGGAAGGAACTGTTTATGTATCACCGGGATGAGGGGGTGATGATGAAGTAGAAGAGACAAATTGCAAAGAAGACCAGCAGAAGCAAGGCAAAGTAACATCACCTAGGGACCCTGCTGATGAGGCTGGTCCCTTGAAGAAAATGAAGGTTTCTCCCACGAAACCCACATCCCAAAAGAAATCCAGAGCCACCTTGACTAAGATGCAGATTGTGCTCACTGTGGATGACTTCGACTTTATCATCACAGATGTAGCATATGCCTCGTTGGACATCTTGCAGAAACATGAAGCCAAGCAGGAGGAGATGTATGATAGAATTGAGGTTGAACTCAGAGGGGTACAATAGGCTCAGAGGGGTACAACAAGCCCTTCATTCCAGCCGCGCAGTATCCACTGAGCCCCCACCACCAGAAGCACCTAAGTTGGGAGATGAGCCTGCCCAACTCCGCAAACTAGCTGATGCGACTGAAGCTCGCCTTTGTCATGCACAGGAAGAAACCGAGCAGACCACAGAGGCCCTAAAGCAAGTACAAAAAGTAATCATAGAGCAACGTCGAGTTGCACAGCAAGAGAAGGTTTCCCTCCAAACTAAGTTTGAAGAAGAGAAAGTGCAGATCCAGCAAGAGAAAGAGCAGGTGGGAGTAAAAGAAGTAGTCAGCAGAATCACTCTATGATAGGCTTAGAGCAAAAGAAGGAAGACCCAGTGGAACATCAAGTAGAGCATCTTGTGGAAGCTATCCAACAATTTCAACATAGAATCGCAGACCTCGAGATACGAACAGTGCCAAGTACCTTGCAGGACATGCGAGATCAAAAAGAAACCATTGCCCGGAGCGCAGTCGAGAGGATCAGAGAATTCGCTCTGGAATTCAAACATCTAAGTGCTCGCAACGCACATAATTATGAGTGACTCACTGAAGATACTAAGCTAAAGGTACTAGAGTCACAGCTCCAGGAGGTAAAGCAGCAACAGTACAGGCACAGCTGAAGCACTTGTCAGCAGTTGAAAGGATGAAGTGATCCCAAGAATAACGCATTGCTCAACAACAGGTCCACGCCATTCAAAGCAAAGTCATGGAAGTGACTCAAAGGCTCCAACCAATCCAGGACAAATCTTGCCAACTGTTAAAGGAGATTGAAGGCCGAGGAGTAGAGTTGGAACAAGTAGTCACTGTAGTCGAATAACGTTTAGAGGGACATGTCAACGAAGCAGTCATCCAAGAGTTCGTTGAGCAAGAGGCCTTGGCACAGCAATAGGTCGAAGTAGCTTTTGAAGCAAAACTACCCAGACCAGAGTGACTCTGGACGAGTCACAGGTGAGTGTTGTGTTGAAATAATGTAACTGCGAAGAGCATTCTTATTATTTTGTTATTGGATTAAATCCCCATTGTGGATTAATCATGTCACTATTATTATTTTTATTATTAGATTAATCCCCAT
>JZKD02S2442109.1:262831-288536 GCA_000966675.3 Picea glauca
CCAGGATAAATGTTGTGTCTATTGTGGATGTGTATTTCTCAGTGATCTTGTTCTTATTATGCTCTTATCTTATGAAATGCAAAGAACTATAATAATGGCATAAACATTAACATGTTGGGGGCCTGTTGGCCCTTGACCAAGTTTTGAGGATCCTTGGTCATGTTTGACCTACTTTTGGGACTTCGACAAGCTGTCGAAGACGGATCGCAAGTCGAAGCAGAGATCGTGGGATCTCGGCCCCTTTTTAGGGCTTTTTGGATTTTGGGCTTATGTAACGGGAATGGGGATGTTGGCCTATGGGTTTACCCATGTTTAGGCCCATTTTGTAATGTATAAATAGGAAGCTAGGCGATGTAGGAAGTAGTTTGATCTATGTGATCGAAGGAGAGACAAGTATGTGATGCTAAGTGCTAAGTGTTAATTGCTAAGTGCTAGTGGTAATTGTAATTGCTTTGTGCATATTGTGTGAGACTTGTAGAGCTAAGTGCAAGTGATTGTAAGAAATTGTGGAAGGCTTTGTGTTGTAAGTCAGGGAAGGAGGATCTAGCGAGGTGCGCAGATCTCCTGTCCTCTGCGGAGTAAGATATCATGGCTCTGTGCATGTAGAAGATTGATAGAAATAAAGAAGAAGAGTTGGTGGACGTAGCCCCAGGTTGGGGGTGAACCACGTATATCCTGTGTTGTGGTTTCTATGTGTTTTATGGTTGTTCTCTTGTCTATGTGATTGAATGCTTAGTGCACTAATGTATTCTTAGAAGGATCTGATATGGTAGCTTAGTGATGAATAATGTGAATAAATGCTAGATCTTATCCATGTTGGTATGCTTAGTACTTGAATCTATTGGATCTGTATAAATACTGCGTTGGTCTGTTGTTAGGGTTTAGTTGCGCTGTAAACTAAGGCTGAATATTAACGAACTGTAACTGCTAAGTGCTATGTTGAAGTGTTACAATCATAGATCTGTGTCCCAACTAAGGTTGCAGACACTAGAGTCCTGCAACCTCCCCTACCTCTACCTCGGGTGAGACTTCATTTACTTCGCAGGTGTTGCCGAAAGGGCCGGTAGTTAGGGTTTTGTTGGTGTGTTGTTTTAGCATTGAACCCTAGGTCTGCCCTTGTGCCAACAGGGAGTGATGTTGATGATACTATGGTATCTTGACCAACAATGGGTCGCTCCGTTAGGATTTTATATCCTAGGGGATTGATCATCCCTAGGAAGATCCCAAAGGTCCGGTAAGGACGGCCTGTCAAAGTACCTATGCATGTATATGCCACTTGTGGTTAGTAGTGGTAGCTTCGTTAGGATTTTATATCCCAGTGAATCTTATGATTCCTAGGCAGATCCCGAAGGTCTCGTAAGGATGGTCTATCAGAGTACCACGTGGTAGCTCCATTGGGATTTTATATCCTAGGGAATCTTATGATTCATGGGTAGATCCCAAAGGTCCAGTAAGGACGGTATGCCATAGTACCACAAATGTTGTTGTCGATGCATCTACCTCATTCTGTTGCCACATGTTGATGATGTTGTTGTTCCAGCCTCGTGTTGTTGATGATGTTGTTGTTCTAGCCTCGTGTTGTTGATGATGTTGTTGTTCTAGCTTCATGCTATTGATGTTGATGTTTCAGCTTCATGCTAATGATGATGATGATACTCCAACTCCATGCTATGAACAATGATGATATTGATGATGAGAAAAACTTTCGATGATTTATTGATGTGTCAGTTGGTGTTGCAGATATTGATGATGATGTTGTTCTCTCCTTCTCTTGATGATGTTGTATTGGGTCATGTCAGTAGAATACCCTTCTCGTTAAGGGGGAGTGTTGAAATATTGTAACTTTGAAGAATATTCTAATTATATTTGAGTTATTATTTTATAGATCAAATCCCCTTTTGTGGATTGATCATGTCGGGTCTTGTATAAGACCAAATCCCCTTGTGTGGATTGGTCAAACCATATTTATATGGTGGTATTTGAGAAGTCAACCCCTAGTGTTTATAAATTGGTTTTAACCACTCCTAGAAGAAGTTGGCCCTACTAAGTGAAGATACATAACCCTATTGCCTCCTCAACTAGTATTTATATGTGACGATGGTGCCTCACTTGTTCACACACACTCACTCATCTAGTGTTCATATCTTGAAGGAAGTTGCAGTTGCAGGAGGAAGGAGAAGAGAGGCACATGCTCAATCTTAGTTTATTCTTGGTGTTTTGGTCTTAGTCTTGACATTGTATTGGAAATCTATTATTGAGGAAGTTTTTGTTGGGTTTTCTCCCACATGAGGGTTTCCCAGGATAAAATGTTATGTACCTTGTGATTGTGTTTCTTTCAGTGATCCTCTTTATGTTGTTGTGTTGGAAATGCATTGAATGCTCATGTGATTTGGAAATAATCTAATAACAACAACATTAATCTTAACACCTAGTGATTGAGTACATGCTAAAGATGGTTGTACATGCACGAGACACAAGAGAAGACAAGATACAAGCTAAACAATTCAATGGACAAGCAAGTTAAGCTTGTTGTCCCTATTTGCAGTCGTCATCAAGGATATATATCAACAAATAAATGATAGTTAAAGCTACTAAATGAGATGATAAAAGTCTAGTAAACGATGGAAGACATAAGTTAGCAAGTACTAGTATAACTCAGGTATGAAAGCATAAGAGTTTAGCAACAAAACAAGGTTGTTGTAAACAAGTGTTGTAGAGATATAGTATCAGCCTTATGGTTGTAGAAAACTATTGCCACAACAAAAAATTTCAACCCACAAAATGTACCAGTAAACCACCCAAAAGGTTCGCTAAGATTCGCAAAGTATTATGGTAGCTTGCTGACAAATTTTGACGGTTGAAATGTGAGTTATGAATAAAAAAGAGAATGATTTGCTACAACCCTAATGGATGTAGCTTTAATTTAGTTATAGCTCCAAAAAGACTAAGTACACTAAGACGCCCTAGAGGCTTTAACAACCTCAAAGCATCAACAATAGATTCCAACTTGAACAATATCAATATCTCGTTAAATCATGTTTACCAAAGCAACCAATATATTTCTCCAATGCAAATTTCAGATTAGTGCCTTTAAAATTTGGGTGAATGGAGTCTTGAAAGCATGAGTTAGATCAACAAAATCCCTAGGGGTGCAAACCCTCTTACTCCCTAGGGCATGTAAATCAAACTAAGGTAAATCAAGGAGGGTGTACAACCTTGTACTCCTCCTTGCAGCCTTGCAAAAGACTTGTAAACTAGAAAATGAGATGAATCTTAATGGAGGGTGTATACACTCATACTCCTCCTGGGGTTTCAACAACAATAACCATGAAACAAGCAAGAAGAATTAACAATTACATATTTTCCTTACCAATTCCAAGAGAGATGCAAGAACAAACCCTAGTTCACCAAGAAAATTACCATTCATAAGCAAAAGAAGAAGTATCCAAGAGGTGTGCACCACCTTAGCTCAAGCTTTCACCAAGAGATAATCACCAAAAATCATTTGCACAAGAGAGTGATACCAAAATGGCCAAGTAGGGTGCAAATTTCATCCAATAGTGTCTTCTCTCAAGTGAGAAAGCTATGATAAGATGAGATAGAAATGATCTCTATTTATACAAAAACCTCTAATAAGAGTTTGTCCACAAAACATAGGGTAAACCACAAAGTAAGGGGACAACAACCTTTACTTTGCCCCTTTACAATTTAAAATTTGATTTTGCACAATAGAAACCCTAGAAAAAGCATGATGTTACCCCTTTAGGGTAACATTTTGGCATCTTTGGCAAGTTGTTGAGGTTGGGGATGAAACGTTGGGCCTCTTGTTAGTCCGTAAAGTTGCACTTGACTGTGAGAGAGCAAGCTAGGGCATCATCAGGTTATTGCAATAGTGTTTTAAGGGTTTTATGGATTTGTTTTTGAGGATGGTTAAAAGTTGGTTCAAGGGTTCAAAGTAAACACATAACTCAAAATAAAGCCAGAAGATATCCAAGTGATTTAGTAAAAGGTAGTCACATTAATAGATCATACAAACAAGGAAAATAAATAAAGGAAATATGAAAGCATTCAATCTGTCAACCCCATATAGATTTCTTATTTCAAAATAAAATTTAGAAACAAGAACATGTACTTGAAGGAAAATCTTGATAATAAACAATAATAGTAAAGTGTTCACTGTGTTACTTAAGAACAAGAAATCAATGCATTACAACAGAAAAATGACTTCAGGTAAGAAAAGAAAATAGAATGTGAAATGAAAGAAAATCTGACCATCAACATGCCTTTGCCATTTAGTATCAATGTGGAATAAAAATTGTCTCACAATGAAATTCAAAATAGGTCCCTGAAATCCCAACTTATCTCTCCCATACAATCTTCCTTGTGTCTATTTAAAGCACAAAGAGTATTACTACAGGTCCTATTTTCTAGTATTTAGTTTGTAATAGGATCTAGTCAATGCCTATCTTCTAGGAGAATTAGCTAAAATGAGCACATATAATGCCAATAAAGTAGAAAGCTCAACAACTTAACCCAAAATATGTTTTACAACAACTTGGCAAATCCCACAAAATTTGGAATCATATCTTACTGAGTTGTTCCATTTGAAATATCAAAATGTCATTTGATCAAAATATAGGAATTGAACTCTTCATCCTTTACTCTGTGAGTAATAACATCAAAACATTCAAAACTACAGGAAGGAACTTCATAAACTATCATGGTATAATCACTACACTGGCTTTGGTGTCTCTCTACTTCAGTTTGGTTGTTAGCACAATATTATGCCAGTATAACCTGAAATTGGATTCTCGCAACTCCTTAAGCAGTGTTTTTTGTTCTTTTCTTTTCTTTTTGAAATCCTGTATCTTCTCTTGCTGTCTCCACCAAAGATTTATCTTTCTTTAATTGTTTTACCATACCCTATAGCTCCTTAATCCTGTCTTTTTCATTTCTAACTTTAACTTTAAACTCTGGATATTCCTCTACAGGTGCAGGTAGATTCAGGTCTATAGCAGCTTGAGGTTTTCTTAATTTTATCCTATATCTTGAAGATAATCCAGAGCTATGATCTTCATCTTCAGTGCAATCCCTAGTATCTGGAAGGTCTGGAATTTGATCTAGTTCTACAAAAGGATCATTTTTGTCATCAAAAAATACACCTGTACCCCTAAACACAGATTCAAATTTTGAATTTGATCCAGTGGTTGCTCTTGTCACAGGTCTCCTGGAGTATTGAGCAACCTGTTTTCCCTTTTCTTGTCTCTTCCTCAAGTTTTCAGATTCTTTCTCAGTCCTGTGCAAAGAAGGTTTCTCTGCCTGTTTTGCAATCTTCTGAATTATCCTCTATAATAATAAGATTCTCCTTTTTAATGGATGGATCAAACATTGCCTTTGAATTTAATCTAAATTTATTAACAACTCTGGTGGAGTTTCTCCTAGGGAACTTAGGCACAAGTGTTGGCTTTATGCTCTGTTTTTTTCCCTTTGCACTCTTCTTACTTGTAGATTTTTGTTTTTGCTTGACTGGGGACCGAACTATGTTCATAGTATAATCTGCATCCTCATCAATTTCCATCTTTATCTTTGGATTAAGAAATATGTCAATGTCTTCATCTGGTTTATATTTCTTACCTCGACTAGTGGTAGCTTCCTCATGCTCTTTACCTACAGGCAAATCTTAAAGGGTTTGTTGAGTTTACAACTTCCTCTTACTAGCTCGAGTTACCCTAGCTGTAGGTGATTCTTCTTTAATTAGGAACTCAATGGCTTTACCAGTCTGTTTCTGTTGGGATAATTTCTTCCTTTTGGCATTTTTGGATTTAGCTGACTATAAATCGTTTCTTAAAGACTGGATTAGACAATCCCAGGGTCTCTGGACTTCATTTAAAGAGGAGATTACCAGTGTGTTAATTAAACCTTGGTGGAAGAGACTGCCTTTAGCTGTAGCAGGATGAGACTGCACTCTCTTGGACATTTTAGATAAACTCTTAAGTAGAAAGTAGGGTAAATTAAAAGGATAATCACCATTAATGTGAATTAGTAGTATGATATGGTGAAGATAAACCAATGAAAACCCGCCCTCACACGCGATATACCTGTGGATGATCAACAAAGCGGTATTCCATTACTTGTTTACCCAACTATGTGGTATTCTCTTTTTCCAGTTAGGGTTTTGTTTCTCTGGGATTAAAAATTGATTTACAAATTCCATAACCACATTCTCCTTCTTCCACCACCTTTCCCCGCCAACTAGCAATCTACAAGATTTAGCAATTGAATGTTCAGTCACCAGCATCAATAATTTTCCAACTATAGCTTCAAAGCCATCAAAATTCTGTACGAAAACCATTGAAATATGTTCATTGTGCCCATGGAAGGTTGTGAAAAATTCAAACCAACCCGCATCTTTAAACCTCTGTGCCATTTGAGGGTATGCTTCAAGTAATTCGGTGCCCTCAGGTTCTAGTCTGATAATCTGGTCGCTCTTCTTTGGTGCCATGCTGTTGATATGGTCCTGTACATAGATCTACGAGGATTGATGATTTGAATTCTCAATTCTCGTGGGCTATTAAAAACTAAGAATCACTTCTTCCTTCAATTTGATCTTTGCACAAAATAGCCAACACACTAAAATAGAAGGTGATGGTTCTGTTAATGATATTCAAACATGTTTTATTTGATGCAGGTATGGTAGGTACAACTCAATCCCTCATATGTAGTTGTTATAATTCCAGTATCAACCCGAGAAAAGATCGTGGAGAGGCATGCATATCCTCTAATCACGATTTGAGAAATTACGACGCGATCATGGCAAGTTGGCGCATATAAAAATATGATTATCCCTAGCACTGCATGAATAGCACTATTCCTGTAGCGCCATTTGTGACTTGGCAAGAAATTTGAAAATTCAAAAATGAATAGACAAGTGATGGGACAAGATTTATCATATCAAATCCTAAACCTTTAAAAACTTAAAAAATCATTTAAAAGTGAAATAAAAATGGAAAAATGACCATTTAAACCAAGAGGTAAAAATCAAGCTTGGGCAACAAAGCATAAGTAGGGAGGATCAAGGATTAGAGACACTAACTTAATCAAAACAAAGTTAGAGACTAACACTGGCTCCTTCTGGGGGTAAAGTTTCATGAGGAAACTTTAAGATCTGCAGACCAATGCCTTTATATCCTTTTGATTCTTTGATTTCCTTGTTCTGTCACCCTTTATTTAAAATACAAATTGTAATAAAACAATTCCATTGGGTATATGGAGTCTTTATTTGAGTTTAAAAGAAAACCTATTATACAGACTGAAACTTTTGATAAATATTAAAGAAAGTAATGTTTCAGGAATCTCCCATTTACTGGGCCTCCAAAAATCTCAGTGTCATCCAAATTATGTAAGGGAAAAGTATTGTTATTCATGACCTTGGCTATTTTGAAAGGACCATACCATAAGTTATCAAACTTAACATGTTTAGCTTTGTCCTCTCTTCTAGCATCCCATCTCAATACAAGATCTCCCTCTTTGAAAATATCTTTCTTGGTTCCCTTATCAAACATGGCTTTGACTTTTCTCTGATAAACAACAACTTTCTAATCCATATTTTCTCTAGCCTGCTAAAATTCTATCATCTGAAAAACTCTCCTTTGAATATCATTGGGGTCTTCTAGCTCCTCTTGCAGAAATTTAAGAACAGGTAAACCCAATTGAGTTGGGAAAATAACCTTTGTTCCATACTCCATGTGGAATGGGGAAGTTCCAATAGATTTCGTATTGTTGATCCGATCAGCCCATAGGGAAAATTTTAACTTGGACTCCCATGACCTTTTGTTTTCTGGAAGTAGTTTTTTGATAATCCTTATGAGGCTCTTATTGGATGATTCTGCTAATCCATTTCCTTGGGGATAGTAAGGAGTGGAGTGGACCAATTTGATATTATACTTATTGCAAAAATCAATCATGGAGTTTGATTTGAAAGCTTGAGCATTATCAGTAACTAGCTTCTTAGGACAACCAAATCTAGAAAAAATATGTCCTTCAAGAAATTCCATGATTACCTTGTCTGTTGCATTCCGAGTTGGAATTGCTTCAATCCACTTAGTAAAGTAATATGTGGATGTAAGTATCCACTTATGTTGTCCATAATATGAAGGATTGATTTCCCCAATGAAGTCTAAGCCCCACTGTTGAAATGGTCCATGAGAAATAATGGGTTTTAAAGACAGAGACATAAGTTTCTGCTTTACTACAAACTTTTGACATGGTTCACATGCCCTGCCCTAAGAAAATATGTCTGAGAATAGTATTGGCCAATAATAGCCTGCTCTTAGAATCTTGAAAGCAGTAGCCTTCCAATGGTGATGACCTCCACAAACACCATGATGTAAATAAATAAATAAATGTTTTACCTCTTCTTCATTAACACACCTCAACAAAATCCCATTAGGATCTTTCCAGAACAAAATTTGATCAATAATACAATATTTCACTTATTTCAATTTAAGTGATTTGAACTTTGATTTATCCAATTTAGGAGGAGACTGAAGATTTAGCAGAAAAAATACAATATCTTTATACCAAGGTGAAGAAGAATATTTGTTGTTTACCTGTGAGCCAGTTTCCTCAACCTGAAATGAAGAATTATGTGATTTGCTTAAGAAATGATACAACCCAATTGCTTTGCAATTTGACTCTATCATTAATTTGGAAAGGCCTTGTCCTTTCATCAACTGAGTAGGATTTATAGTCACATTGTATTCCAGAATTTTCATTATCCATTTTCCTCTCTTCCCTTCACAATCAGGTTGAACCAAAAATTCTTTAACTGCACTATTTGGAACATATGCAGTTATCTTAGATTGTAGAACATATACTCTGAAAGATTTTAAAGCCTTCACTAGAGCATATGCATGTTTCCCCATAATATCATATTTCAATTCATAGTCTCTGAGAGTTTTGTTGAAAAAGGAGATAGGTTGCTCATACCCCTAATCATTTATTTGTAAAAGAACAACAACTATGGTGTCTTTAGAAGCAAATGAAAAAATCATGAATTCCTTCGAGTAATTAGGGCTGATGAGAACAGGGGCCTGAACAAGATCCTGCTTAATCTTCTCAAATTATTCTTTAGCTTCTGGTGTCTACTTGATTTTTGCATCCTTTTTCAACATATCAGTAATGTACTTGATGATCTCTGCAAAATTTGGCATAAATCTCCTTAAAAAATTAATTTTACCTATGAAGGATTGGATAGACTTCTTGTTTCTTGGAATGTCTATCTGCTGAATAGATTTTACTCTTTCATGATCTATCTTGATTCCTTCTAGTGAAACAATATGTCCTAAAATTTTTCCTTCCTCCATGGCAAAATGAGATTTTTTAAGGTTTAATGATATACGATACCTCCTGCATTTTTCAAATGTCTGCTTCAAATACTGCAAGTGTTCTTCATCAGAGGTTGAAAATACAGTGATGTCATCAAGATAAATAACCATAAACTTGTCTTTCTCACCAATAAATGCAATGTCCATAGCCCTCTGAAAGGTTGCTCCTGCATTCATCAATCCAAAAGGCATCTTTTCATACATGAAAGTGCCCCAGGGAGTGGTAAAAGTTGTTTTCTTCTTATCATATCCCATTACTGATATCTAATTATACCCCGAATAGCCATCAAGCATAGAAATCTTCTTTGCCCCTACTACTCTTTGTAAAATATGATCCATTTTTGGTAATGGATAATTGTCTTTTAAAGAACACCTGTTCAAATTCCTGAAGTCCACACAAAGCCTTATCTCTCCACTCTTTTTCCCTTACATGTACTAAATTAACTACCCACTCTAAGTATCTCAGTGGTACTATAATTTTGGCATCCAATAACCTTTTCAGTTCTTTTTCTATTATGGGTAACAACAATGGATTAAATTTCCTAGACTTCTGCTTAAAAGGTTTTGATCCAGGCTTTAAAGGAATCTTGTGTTGCATAATCTCTGTATCAAAAACCTTTAGGTCTTCATAAGACCAAGCAAATACATCTGAATACTATTTCAGCAAATTTATATATTTGTCTCTCTGTTTTTCTGACAGTTTTTTAGATAATTTCACCATCCTGGGATTTAGATTTGAACTGATATCACAGTGTATCACATCAGTCTATTATGTCTGAATAACAACATTTCTAGAAACATCGTTGTGGTTAAATAATCTCTCAAGTGGAACCAAACCTTTAGGCAGATGATTTGGTTTCAATTCAATGATTTTGTGCCCAACAACACTGTCTTGAAGAACATTTGCAACATGTACCTCCATATCATCATTCTCATTATCCTGATCTATTGAAATATTGGAAAACTCATCAATGGTCTTTAAGAATCTTTGAATCTCTTGATCATCCTTAAAAACTTGCAAATTTCTATGTTATCTGGCGTTGTTCCAGAGTCTGTGCTTAAGGCTTTAAACAGTACAGTGTCTAGGCATCCGAAAGTTAGTAAGATGTGAAAAGGAGAAGGGTATACCTTCGAGAAAGGAAGCTAGGGTTGATTTCTAAGTTGTTGTTGCCTGGCTTCCAACTGTTCCTAGATTTTTATATCCCTTTCAATTTGTAGCCCATGAACGTTCAAGTTCTACCTGGGAGTTAGCCGTTTTAAGTATGGTATCAAAGAGATTTAAAGAAATATGGGTTTGATCTGTCAAGCCGGGTTCAATATCGGGTTGTCTTACAACATGGACAGTCATAGAGGAACAGAAAATTTAAAGAAATCCGAAAAGTTTTATGCTGTATCAATTTGATTTTATAAAAGAGAACTTTAGAAATCAATATTAAAAGCAAATTGCAAACCAAAGGCCTCTTTCCGTAACTGTGTTATATTTGAAATATATGGTGTATGAATTATGAGAAAAACATTAAGTTGTCTATAGAATAAGGCTCCTAACGAGAGAGAATCTCACTCTGTAAACAGAAGAAGAAAATAAGATAGGAAATAGTCCAATGAAGTATAAAATATGACAATCTAAAAATTCACAGGTCTTGTACTTGCTAGTAGCCGATACAGAGGAAAAATTGTAAACAATAGATAGCTTAAATATTAATCACTGGAGTAGAAGTTTTACTAAATTGCAATGCAACCTTCATCAGATGTATATAAGTGAAATAATAATGAAAACGAAATAATAGAGAGAACAAACTCATAACACAGTAGTGACGGAATTAGGAATCTCTGGATTGCTTTGTATTAAGTCCCGAAAGAGAGAGTCTCTATTACAATTAATCAAAAAGGTCCAGCCCCTTTTTTCTTTCTTCAAAATGTATATTTATACAAAATTCTTTTGCGCTGGAATCTCAATAGTTCCAGAGGTTTTCGGTTACAATCAAGGAGTCGAAACATTTCGTTTCTTTATCTCTATTCTCATTTGGTACCCGAAACCTACCTCTTCGCATGCTCCGTGCAAATAATGCACTTCTCCACCAGCTGTGATATCAACTTAGATGGCTTTGCTTAATTATTTGCCTCAAAAATATAGCAGTCTTTCATCAATAGCGGCAGCTTTCCCTCCACATGTTGATCTTTGGCATTGATAGAGCATGTTATCCACAATTTTGGTCATTGTAATGATGTTATGATAATGTCATGATGATGAAATATCAAGCTCTTCCATAGGAACATTTTCCTGAGAAAGGTTATACTTACCAATTTCCAAAAATCATATTTTAAAGATAGTTCGCAGGCTGCATATATACTCTCCTGCGAGAATGCTTCATTCCCGCAGTCTGCTCTCATTTGGGGTGCGAACTTCTCGCACTGTACTCAAGGCTAGGGTGCGAACGTGGTCTTAAAGAAGGAAAATGGATGAATTCTCGATCCTTCTAGAAGGGAATCTTCTAGAAGGATGAGTTGGCTTTCGAATGGTTGGCAAAATACTGACTTTCCAGATATATTGGGATCATTCCCTATCCAAGTAACTAATATATCTTCTCCTATATATTGAAGAGATGGCTCATGGAAATGGTTAAGCATAAGCAAGCTAGCAAGAGATTGATTGAAGAATTGTTAGAAGCATGTATGGAGAACTGATGCTACAGTAGCAAGAGACTACAGCAAAGTCATCACAAGTGGTTGATTTTCTTCATGCATGAGCAAGTGTGTGTGTCAGAGCTAGAAGTCATTTAAAGGAGACCTACGACATCAAGGCTCAGGTTGTAAGTTTCTCTTTCAATTAACCAATACAGTAATATGTCCCTTTCCCATAAAGATGATGTCACTTTATTACATGATTCCTTGATCACGTGTATAGACTAGCTATTGAATACATTAATCTGCCTTTACTTTGATTGATTTGTTCTGTCGTGATCTAAATGGAGCAAGAGCATCGGAGCAAAGCTTGGAACAACAGAGATTTAGGAAAGCGCTCATAAGGTATGACCATATTCCTTTATCTCTTAGTTCATTCAATAGGTTAGATTTAGGGAAAGAGTAGTATTCTGTCCTGCTTTGTTCTAGATCCAGGTGGATCTAGGGAGATCGGTTCGTGTCCGCACTTACGGATTAATCCATAAACAGAGCATAACAACATACTCGGTTTAATTAGCCATTTGTCTATTTGCACTATGTCTGTTTGAGTTATTTGTGATATTTCGGTTAATTCTCTTTCTTTGTTTTCCTTGATATTTAGCATATATTTAGTTGTATTGATCTGACCCAGTATCTCCATGCCACTTTCACCATCGGAACCCAAACAAATCTCACTTAACAAACCGAAAAAAAATTCGCAAGATTTCCTCAGCTTCGTAGCTTGTTGTTTGCCTTCGGATATATTTCGCTCCCATTCTTTCAATAAGATATTGCCCCTGGTCTGCTCTGCGATGGGAAAACTAGAACTATTGCTTGCTTCCCTTCTCGTTGTGGCTATAATAGCCTCCTGGAACACCACCCGAGCTGCTCCAGCATCCCTTTCTTTAAGAGAGAGGTTTTCCAACACCTGATCAATGAGTTGGAAGCTGCTTTGAATTGTTTCCACTTTTGCAAGCAGACCCTGTTGTGCTGCCGATAACCTTTTTCTGATCTCTATTTCCTAGGATTGAAATATCCCGATATCGATTACCTGGCTTTCGACGAATTCTAGTTTGGCCCGAAGCTGGTCTATCAATTCTCCCTGCTGGCTTATCTGAGTCTGACTCATCTGAACCTTCAACTGTGTCTATTCGAGGTCGACTTTAAGACGCTCGATTTCTTTTTGATCTTCTATTCTTGCTTGCTCCAAAGTCGCACTTGCATGATCTTTAGCAGCAGCCTCTGCTGTGGCTAGTTTAGCCTCTAGTGTCTTGATCAAATGATTTTTTCGTTTTAGCAGATCTTTCAGAGTCCCGACTGAATATTGGTTCGTCGTGGCGAAAGCACCCAATGTTCCTGCTATTTGCGTCGCGAATTCTACTTTCTTCATATTTTTCCCATTAGTTAAAATTTTATATTTCTTAGAGACAATACCTGCCTCTTGGTAGAGTTCTTGTCTCACAACCACTTTCCTCTTCTTATCGAAGAAAAATTCATTTGGAGGTAGCTCTTCAACTGATATAGGTGTCAATTTTTTACCCAAAATCCAACCTGCATCCGGGATTTCCTTTGCAGACTGTAGGGGGGTAATGGAGGTGATGGGATTGCCGACCTGTTTAGAAGATTTCCCGGGAGTAATGACCCAAGTTGGCTCGCTTGGAGGATCGGAAGCCTCAACTTCTTGTTTCATGCCCCCAGCGTGCTCTTCTTTATCCTGTTGTTCTTCTTGGTCAGGTGGTGAACCTTTAGAGCCTCCGGCTTCTGTTTGATGCTCCTCTGCTATCGTCGGATCTTCACCCTGTAATACTGGAGGAAGGCAACTTCGCCTATGCTCTTGGAATCTGACAACATCGGCCCACTCTTCGGGCGACAGGGCTTGTATTCGATCCAAAACTTCGTCATAAGATTTCGCGACTTGGAAAATATCATCATGAGGCTAATTCTCGTGCTCAAATCTTTCAAGGCCACAACTGGCCAAATGATTACTCACGACCCTATGTGGATCGTGTTTCTTAAATTTGATATGAACCAAATTTAAATCTTCTAGGGTTGTTGCCTCGGCCTTCGCATGCCCGAAGTCTAATAACGAATAGGTGTTTAAATGAATAGGAAAAGGTGGCCATACCTTTTTTGAATACCCTTTAAGTTCTTTACTTATACCGCCAATTACAGTTTGCCTGGCGATCTCACGACAAGCTATCCTGTCGGGTATGAGTAAGGGTAAAGCATGCGGAGGGACGAAAGCGCCGAAAACCTTGATGTATGAGAATTCTTTCTCCACATACCAATCGGCCACTCTGCTTAAATTTGTCGTGATGCTATCCGATATCCTGGGTGGTGGACTACCGAAGATGGCAACATGCATCGGTACCATCACCCGCTTGAATATTTTGTATACGAAATCTGAAGCCTTGTCCTCCCAAAGCTTAGAATGGTATACATGGATTGGCTCAGCATCTGATGGATCCCAGCTCCAATTCATCAAAGGAAAAGGCGTCATGGAACATACTGTGTCCATGAGGTATGCAGACATGAAAAATGAAGCATCTTTCCCACTCTCTTTCCGCGTCCGATATTCTGTAATCCGATTGGTTAGACTATCGGACAACATTTTGGCCTAGTCGAAAGAAGAGCCTTTTGCTACTGAATATATCAAGGGCACCCATTGGAGGAAAAAAATTGTGGTGTCTTCCCTCCCGTACAATCTACAGGTCATCATCGCTACGTATTTGAACTGTGGTTCCAAAGAAGATATGGAATAAATTCCATTGTTGTCTGCCCTGAACTTCGTTGGGTGTGAGACCCAATCCTTAATCAAATCAGATAAACTTTTCGCGTATTGCTCGCATTCCTTCTGTTTAAAACCATCTAGAAACTCTGCACTGTATGCGAAGTTTGACATGGGTGGTAATTTATACATCGCCTGTAAGTTTTCTGGTCTAAAGGTCCCAACAATGACCTTCTGCTCATTGACGATGGTTCTGGTAGGGATGTCTACATGATCTAGCGCCCATCGGATCATGTCATAGTAAGGCAGAAGGCATGGCCTGGCCACTACTTTGTGCATATCTGCGTGGACAACGATCTTGTATTTGGTATTCATGTCGTCTTTCTCGTTGTCACTGGAATCGTCCAAACAGTTCACCACATTTGATTGCAAAACCTCTGAGACGTATGACCAGGTTCGCACAGAATCAACGCTCTGAGGTGAAGTATCTGAAACATTATCGGAACCTTGTCCTGAAACCTCAGCGCTTGCCTTGGATGTTTTTCGCGGGGCCATGACAGGGGATTGTAACTTAACTCTTTTGCAATAAAAATGCGTATACATATAGAAGTTAGCTTACTGAGAAAAACTTCTCTGTGCGGGATAGAAATGAACTTTATGAATAAAATAGGAAGCAAAATATCTATATCTTCGAACATTTAACACATCGATGTCCTTACGAACAGAACGGTCCAATCATATTCAGATAGAGATTTTGGTAATAAAAACCATATCCTTACTTTGCCGTTTCGCCTTATTTTCAATTAATGCCATAGAATTTGACGGTTCGTGGGACAAGATGGCGCAAGGAACATTTGAAATTACCTTGTAAATTGCGCGTTATTATCATTTGCATTAAACATTGATTATGGTTGGCTTGACTTCCTTAATCGGGATTTAAATCAATCATTTCAGCGTTCGCCGTATCTGGACTTTCAACTCTAACCTTTCGACCCTCTAAAACCCGAGATTGCGATGATTATACTTAATTAAGCAAGGACGTAACTAGGATTAAGTGTTTTAATTGATTACGCTTTAATTTATATCGTGACTTTGCGGCTCGGAATTTCAAAGGTATTGTTTCCGGGAGGAAAGTATGCCGAGTCGCGAAATCCCAAGGAGCTTAAATCATGGTCAAGACTAATCAACCTTGACTCTAACCCGAGTTACTTAGGTAAAAGTTTCGTGGCTTCGTCTTTCGTAGTTTTAGCAGTAATTTTTTAGGAGGGAGTGAACGCCGAAACGCAAAATCCCGACAACATTTGACTGGGGTTTACATGGTCCCACTCTTAACTTTCACCTGAGGTAAGATTTTGAAACTTTTTGTGACCTCGCACATCGGGGTTTGTAAATCTTGTGACTTGTAACTCCCGAAGAGCGATATTCTGAGGTACGAAGAGCAACAACCTTCGTTTAACGATAAAAGTGGTAACTTATGAAACATCACAACTCCCGCTATTTCGCATGTCGAGACTACTGAGATTTTCAGTAGGTGAATGTCACGAAGTGAAAAAGAACTTAAGAACTGACATTTGACCTTTAAAATAGATTTAAACCAAAATGAAAAAGGCGACTCTAACATCTGGTATTGAGGGTCTATGTCTAACCTCAATCTCAAATTTTAAGTTAGGAAAAATTGGAGTCTTAAAGTTACTGGCTACAAGTGCTAAAGAGTCAGCCTGCTGATTCAAATTCCTGTGCACAAAAGTGATGTTGAATGCCAAGAATAAATTATCCACATAATCCCACACCTCATTCCTATATTGCTTTAGCCTCTATTGTTTGGTCTGATAAATGTTTTTTATTTGATGGATAATAAGTTCTGAATCTCCAAAAACAGAAAGTTTATCTATACCCATATCTTTAACAGCTTTCAATCCTAATAGCAGAGCTTCATATTCACAGATGTTGTTGGTTGCATCAAACTCTAGTTTATATGACACAAGAATGACTTCTTTGGTAGGGGAAATGAAAAAAATCCTAGCCCCATAACCTTCTTTTGAGCAAGCCCCATCAAAATACATTTTCTAGACAAAATTTTCTACACAGTCTTCAACTATAGGCGTTACTTTCCTAACTGATGTTTCAGCCATCTGATCACCAATGTGAAAAATAGAAGAACCAAGTTCATCTTCTACAACATAATGGGATGATTACTAGGGTTTTCATGATCACTTACCAAGTAAGCCAACCTTACTTCCCTATACAATCTCCGATGTTCTCCACCAAACACAGGTATGGTGGCATAGTTGAGATCCATTTGTAATGTGCCTCTTACTTTCTTAGCCCATGACCTTGACAGAAACATCCCAAATTTTGGAGGTATGTCAACCACAATAACATCCAATACCACACTTTTCATATGTAACTGAGATAAAGTAACAACCATGTCTTTAATGACTCCCAGACATTTAACATTTTGGAGTCGAATGAGTATAGGTCTAGGTAGGGTTTAGTGATGTCTAAACCTAATTCATCCATTACTACTTTTGGCATGACATTGTGTGAAGCCCCTGAATCCATTAAACAATTATGCAATATTTTGTCATGAATGTTCAGAGATATGTAGAAAGGAGGAGAAGCATTAGTCATGTCTTCAATATGAGGTCCAATGGTTATAGTCAGATTCTCATCTTCAAGGTTAATAGTATCTGAAAAGGTGACATGAGCAGGGGGCTGTAATTCCTTGAGAACAGAATTCCTAAAAGGATATGTTTTCATTAATTCTATCAGAGACATGGGGATTTTAATCTTGTTAATTTCATGTTCCAGACTGAAAGAAGAAACAACTTTTTCAGTTTCCTTTAACTCTGTAGTACTAACCTTGACAGGTTGCTTTAGTTGTTGATCAATTTGAATCCCAAGACTTTCTTTACTTACTCCCAATTTAACTGGAGCACCAACCCTCTTTGTGGAAACAAGTATACCCACTTTAGGTGTGTTTGATCTGGACCTAAGATCATACTTCTTTCTTTTAGGTTCTTTCTGGATAATTTCATCAACATCCTCTTCTTCAAATTGATTTAATATCAGAGTATCTTTGTAATCTTGTTGTGTCAAATGAGTAGGAGATGATTTTGAATCATTTAAATGCACTACAGGGTCATCTTCAGTATCATCTACTTCTTCAACCTCTTCTACTGCATTATTTTGAAAAGGGGGCAAAACTTTTTGATCTTCTTGATTCCTCCTTTATCTTAGTAAGATTTGAGGTACATTATTAGGTCTCCTAAACTGGTTAGGGTTTCTATATCCACCTTCATGTGTAGGTCTGTTGGGTTGTTTTTGTTCCATTTTCAACCTAGCCATCTCAGATGTCAAGGTTTTCAACATTTTGGCCATTTCATCCATCTTAGAATCAGATGTTGTATGGGAAGAAGAAGGAAGATCTTCTTTCTATTTTTTCCTGTCTCTATCACCCCTGGACTTTAACTTATTGCTACTAGTATGTTGGATTCTACCTCAATAACTGCTTCTTGTATCAGACTCAGAGTAGAAGACCTCATTTCTCTCAATAACAGAGAAAATCCAGCATCAAAGGCATTGGCAAAGGTGATTTTGGCTGATGTTTCTGAAGGCTTAATTTCATCTGAAATTTTACTATAAATTTTATTGAACCTTTTAGTAAAATCATATATAGATTCACCTTGTTTTCTTTTTAAAGCACCAAATTCAGTGATGTAATATAAGTAGTCTTTATTATCTCCCCAATGTCTTAAAAAGGTATCATCCAGTGCATCAATATCAACAATTCAATTAGGTGGCATACTTCTAAACCATTTTCTTGCTTCACCGTCTAAACTCTGCACAAAAAGTGTCACACAAACATCTGCATGCTCCACATTAAAATTGTCTGCAAAGTTGTAGAAATAATTTAAATTCTCTTCAATAGTAACTCCTCCTTCTCCATTGAATCTTGACAAATACTTCATATAATCATTGGGTGGGAAAGCACACAAGAGTTGTGGCAGGTTTAATGGTGCATATCTCGCTGCAATTATTGCATCCATTCTATTTACAACCATATTTGCTACCTTTGGTGTTTGAGCTGTAGGAGTGAGCAAAACTGATGATGTAGAAAAAGAGATTGTTCCTTGAGTGAAGAAACTTAACTAAGTTGATATAAGTTCTTGATATTCAAAAAACAGAGGTTTCTTTTCTGGACTAAAGTAGGATGATGGTTCCAGAAAAAGAGGGTTTTCAAAAGAACAATAACGTGGTTTATTTTCTTCAAAAGAAAAAGACTGAGGTGATGATGAGAGTGTTTCTGGTTCACTTTTAATATCTTTACCATGATCTCTCAAAGCTTCAACTACATATAAAGTATTTGTTTGTTCTTATTCAATGAGCTCAGTAAACAACTTCCATTGATTTAGATTTAGTTCTGAAATAGTTGAAGGAAAGGAAACAATAACTGGCTCAATAATAGGATTTGTTTCACTATCAGGAATCACTCCTTCATTTGGTGTGAGTATATTGTTTTAGAAGACTGTCCTTGAGTGTTGGTTGAAGGCAATTTTTCTTTTGAGAGAGAGGACTGTCCAGGAATGATTTTAGGTTTTCTTAATAATTTTTCAAGGTCTGGCACTGCTGCAACAGGCTTAGGGTCTGGGTTTTTTTAGGTAACTTGTTTCTTTGTAGAGGATGAGGAAGTTGGAGGAGTTTTAGGTCCTTTGCCTTCTCTTTTAGGAGCTAGAATTACCACAAAGGAGTCGCCAGGTGAAAAATACACAGTCTCATGTAATTGTCCAAAATCTTGTTCACCATCAAGATTTGAATATGATCTTGTCGTTCTCCTAGGGAAAAATACTTCATGTCTCCGTTCCCTGGCAATGATGCCAAAATATGTTAGTCCCTAAATTTTCACTTGACTGTGAGAGGGCAAGCTAGGGCATCATCAGGTTATTGCAATAGTATTTTAAGGGTTTTATGGATTGGTTTTTTAGGATGGTTAAATGTTGGTTCAAGGGTTCAAAGTAAACACAAAACTCAAAATAAAGCCAGAAGATATCCCACTGATTTAATAAAAGGTAGTCACATTAATAGATTAGACAAATAAGGAAAATAAAGAAAGGAAATATGAGAGCATTGAATTTTTCAACCCCATATAGATTTCTTATTTCAAAATATAATTTAGAAACAAGAACATGTACTTGAAGGAAAATCTTGATAATAAACAATAACAGTAAAGTGTTCATTGTGTTACTTAAGATCAAGAAATCAATGCATTGCAACATAAAAATGACTTCAAGTAAGAAAAAAAAATAGAATGTGAAATGAAAGAAAATATGACCATCAACATGCCTTTGCCATTTAGTATCAATGTGGAATAAAAATTGTCTTACAATGAAATTCAAAATAGGTCCCTGAAAGCCCAACCTTTCCCTCCCATACAATCTTCCTTGTGTCTATTTAAAGTACACAAAGTATTACTACATATCCTATTTTCTAGTATCCAGTTTGTAATAGGATCTAGTCAATGCCTATCTTCTAGGAGAATCAGCTCAAATGAGCACTTATAATGCCAATAAAGTAGAAAGCTCAACAACTTAAACCATAATATCTTTTACACCAACTTGGAAAATCCCATGAAATTTGGAATCATATCTTACTGAGTTGTTCCATTTGAAATATCAAAATGTCAATTGATCAAAATATAGGAATTGAACTGTTCATCCTTTACTCCTTGAGTAATAGCATCAAAACATTCAAAATTGCGGGAAATAACTTCATAAACTATCATGGTATAATGACTGCACTCGCTTTGGCATCTCTCTGCTTCAATTTGGTTGTTAGCACAATATTATGCCAGTATAACCTGAAATTGGATTCTCGCAACTCCTTAAGCAGTGTTTTTTGTTCTTTTCTTTTCTTTTTGAAATCTTGTATCTTCTCTTGTTGTCTGGCATTCCATTGCTCCATTAGAGATTTCTCTTTCTTTAACTGTTTTACCATACCCTGTTGCTCCCTAATCTTGTCTTTTTCATTTCTAACTTTAACTTTAAACTCTGGATATTCCTCTATAAGTGCAGGTAGATTCAGGGCTATAGTAGCTTGAGGTTTTCTTAATTTGATCCTATATCTTGAAGATAATCCAGAGCTATGATCCTCATCTTCAGTGCTATCATAATCCTTGGTATCTGGAAGGTCTAGAATCTAATCTAGTTCTGCAAAAGGATCATCTTTGTCATCAGAAAATACACCTATACCCCTAAACATGGATTCAGATTTTGAAGTTGATCTAGTGGTTTCTCTTGTCACGGGTCTCCTGGAATATTGAGCAACCTGTTTTCCCTTTTCTCGTCTCTTCCTCAAGTTTTCAGATTCTTTCTCAGTCTTGTGCAAAGAAGGTGTCTCTGCCTATTTCTTGATGCCTGTTTTGGAATCTTCTGAATTCTCTATAATTATAAGAATCTCATTTTTAATGGATGGATCAAACATGTCATTTGAATTTAATCTAAATTTATTGACAACTCTGGTGGAGTTTCTCCTAGGGAACTTAGGCACAAGTGTTGGCTTTATGCTCTGTTTTTTTCCCTTTGGACTCTTCTTACTTGTATATTTATGTTTCTGCTTGACTGGGGACTGAACTAGGTTCATAGTATAATCTTCATCCTCGTCAATTTCCATCTTTATCTCTGGCTTAAGAAATATGTCAATGTCTTCATTTGGTTTAGATTTATTACCTCGACTAGTGGTAGCTTCCTCATGCTCCTTACCTACATGCAAATCTTCAAGGGTTTGTTGAGTTTGCAACTTCCTCTTGCTAGCTCGAGTTACCCTAGATGGAGGTGTTTCTTCTTTAATTAGGAACTCAGTGGCTTTACCAATCTGTTTCTATTGGGCTAATTTCTTCCTTTTGGCATTTTTGGATTTAACTGACTGTAAATCGTTTCTTAAAGACTGGATTAGCCAATCCTAGGGTCTTTGGACTTCATTTAAAGAGGAGATTACCAGTGTGTTAATTAAACCATGGTGGAAGAGACTGTCGTTAGCTGTAGCAGGATGAGACTACGCTCTCTTGGACATTTTATATAAACTCTTAAGTAGAAGGTAGGGTAAATTAAGAGGATACTCACCATTAATGTGAATTAGCAGTCTGATACGGTAAAGATAAACCAATGAAAACCTGCCCTCACACGTGATATACCTGTGGATGATCAATAAAGCGATATGCCATTCCTTCTTTACCCAACTATGTGGTATTCCCTTTTTCCAGTTAGGGTTTTGTTTCTCTGGGATTAAAAATTGATTTAAAAATTCCATAACCACGTTCTCCTTTTTCCACCACCACCTTTCCCCACCAACTGGCAATCTACACGCTTTATAAATTGAATGTTCAGTCACCAACATCAATAATTTTCCAACTATAGCTTCAAAGCCATCAAAATTCTGTGAAAAAACCATTGAAATCTATTCATCGTGCCCCTGGAAGGTTGTGAAAAATTCAAACCAACCCGCATCTTTAAACCTCTGCGCCATTTGAGGGTATGCTTCGAGTAATTTCATGCCCTCGGGTTCCAGTCTGATAATCTGGCTGCTCTTCTTTGGTGCCATGTTGTTGATATGGACTTGTACATAGATCTGCGAGGATTGATGATTTGAATTCTCAATTCCCGTGGGCTGTTAAAAACTAAGAATCACTTCTTCCTTCAATTTGATCTCTGCACAAAATAACCGACACACTAAAATATAAGGTGATAGGTGATGGTTATGTTAATGATATTCAAACATGTTTGATTTGATGCAGGTATGGCAGGTACAACTCAATACCTCATATGCAATATCAACCCGAGAAAAGATCGTGGAGAGGCATGCAAATCCTCTAATCACGATTTGAGAAATTATGACACGATCAGAGCAAGTTGGCGCATGTAAAAATATGATTTTCCCTAGCGTTGTAGGAATAATGCTATTCCTGTAGCGCCATTCGTGACTTGGAAAAAAAATTGAAAATTCAAAAATGAATAGACAAGTGATGTGACAAGATTTATCATATCAAATCCTAAACCTTTAAAAACTTAAAAAATCATTTATAAGTGCAATACAAATGGAAAAATGACCATTTAAACCAAGAGGTAAAAATCAATCTTGGGCAACAAAGCATAAGCAGGGAGAATCAAGGATTAGAGACACTCACTTAATCAAAAACAAAGTTAGAGACTAACACCTCCAAAGGCCTTCTTCCAAGGTGATAGGACCCACTCCACCAAGTCAAGGCATTCTTCCTCATCAAATGATGCCATGTGTCCTCATCACCACCAAACCCTAACCCATGCATGGCGTCAAGCCCTCAAAGTGTGACATTTGGCCTCCAAAGGAAAAATATTGGGTTAGTAGGGGTATGGGTGAGGTCCTCCAAGGCATATTCTTAGGCCTCCAAAGGATAGCATCGTCGTCTGGTGTGTGGGCCATGGTATCCAACCTGTGGGCTTCAAGCCCCAAGGAAGCCCAAGCTAGGCTTGTTCTTCCAAAATTGTCCACCAACTAGGTCATGCAAAGACAATGAATATGCCATCCAAGTATCTCAAGTCAAATGCATCATGATGAGTAAATCAAATCAATAAAAGATCCATCTAAGCATGTACATCCAAACCACCTTATAAAAATAAACAAGTGCTCAAAGACCTTATGCGATTTTCCAAGTTTAGGTATGGGATGGTTGACAAAGCGACCTATTGGGTGAATCGTACCTCAATTTTAGGAGTGTTTCCCAAGTGGACCCCTCTCTAGGTCAAGTGGATGAGGTGACATGGATAAGGGCAAGACTTTTGGGCATGGGGTTCATGACATATAAGGGATTGTAGTATCTCATTTTATGGGTGCCTTTGTAGAGGGTGTGCTACACCTTCATTTTCAATGCAACCTTTTTCCAAGCTTATTTATTGCCTTTTATTCTTTTTAAGATGTTTCCAAGTTGAAGCCAAGGTGGGGCTTCTACCTAAGCATGAAAAACAACGCCCACCTTGACTCTACCTTGGTCACATGATGCTTCCCCAAGTTGAAGTCATGTGTGGGGCTTCTACCTAAGCATGAAAAACAATGCCCACACACGCTCCATCTTAGTTGGCATTTTGTATTAGTTATTTTTCATGGGTCCCATCAGTTTCTTATGAGAGACATTTCATTGTCCTCGAGATCCTTGGGCGAGCATCTAGAAGGTTCATGATTAGCTTTTATCTTTTGCCAACTACAAGCCTGTAGGCCTTCAACCCCTTCCCATGAAATGAAGAACACTCCCTTCTTGGGTTAGTACACCTAAAAATCCCAAAAGGTAAGGAGATGAGGGGATGAAGTATGGAAAGTGACAAGTATGGTCAAGAATGGTACGATGACTTGTCAAGTGGACCTCCCAGTATCACACCTATTCCCAAGGGTGAACCACTTACTAGGGTGCAATGTCAACCACCAAGCTGAAATAAGGCAAATAGCATAATGTCCAAGCAACCGTTACATAATCAAAAGAAGTTTAAAATGCACAAACTCAAATGCCTCAAATACTAAAATGACACTCACCATAATACCTGGATTGTACCTCATGGAGCAAGACCATCTGATGTGGTGGATACCCTCATGATGGACCTGGAACTGTGGTGGTGAAGCAGGTCTCTGTTGGTGCAAGTGGACATTCCTGGTCAAGCTGTCTCTTGGTACTCCATGTCTGCAACCCGAGGGCCTCGAGACATCATCTCCTTAGTTATCCCTAGGAATTGGGGATAACACGACGAACGATGGTGACTTGGGTTGCGTTTGCGAAAGGATGGGACAACTTGGGAGCACGCCCAAGGAGTGGACTCGTCTTCCCTTGGCAGCATGGGTGCATTTAAGATGTTGGATGACCCCATTGATAAACCCACGAAGAGTCACGACGATCGGTACAACGAAGAGCACAAGGCAAGGGGCGCACACCCAAAGATGGGGTGCGTCGGTCCAAGAGACGTGACGGTTGATGGGCGTACGCGATTGTTTGGGTGCATTGGGTCCACGAAGGGGCATGATGAGTCGTTTGAGTGTGACGGTTCACAAAGGGGCACAACACACCCAAATGATGCGACTATTCATGATGGTGACCCTTGGAGTCAATATAAGAGCACAAGATGCACAACCAAAGGCATAAGAAAGTGAACAAGGCAAGAGACATGAGTTAGTTTGATGTTGGGCGCACTAGTGGGGTGCACCACAGGCTGAGGCAAGGAGGAACAACGAAGGAAGTCTTGGTGTCATGAATCCACAAGTCTAGACAATTATGTTATATGGAGCAGAGTAAAGAGACTCGACCCATCTATGTAACTAGGATAATAATGCCCTCTTTGTAATGTATTGTTTCTGTTTCAGAATATAATAAAATGAAGTCGGGTATTAGGCACTGCTGGTGCCACCCACACTATACATGTGTCTCTTGTGTTTTGCATGTTTTCTATTGTATGCTAGAATGACTAAGTGTTAAAGAATGTTAACAATTGTCTAAGTATACAATTGAGTTGCACATAGTAAGAGTGTAACTCATCTGTAGCCTAGAACGAAGTATGGGTATGCTCTAGGTGAGGAGGCATAGTCTAGGTGAAGTATCCTTGGTTGAGCCACACTACCAAGTGAGAACTGCCACGATGTCGCACGCCCACGAGATGCCAAGGTTAGACTTGGGCATGTCTGTTAGGGGCATGACAAGTACCTTATTAACCCCAATCAACCCATGAGAGGTAAACATGTTACAAGCGAGATTTGAACTTAGATGGGGAGGATAACAACTTTTCCTCCTAACTACCCAAGCGAGACCCAATTCATCACACAAGTTTCTTCTTACCTCATCATTATAACTATTTCATTTTGCTTTCCAACTAAAATGTATAAGATTGCCTCTAAAAATCCATTTTGTGAACTACCATACTTT
>JZKD02S2442109.1:300213-326842 GCA_000966675.3 Picea glauca
TCTAACACCAAACTCTTGTGCTTATTTGTTTACTTAATTATAAATGGCCAGACATTGTTATTAGATGGTTGGAATTATTAAACATAAGAATGAGGCCAATGCTTTTTGGAACGAAGAAATAGGAGACAGGAACCCATTGTTGCGTGTAGGGGTAAAAAGTTGAGTTGATAGTTACATTTGTGGGGCCTAATAATATTGATGTATGAGATGCTTTCGTTAGAGATAGAAAAAACTATGTTATCATAATTTTATGATAGATGAACAATAAAGTATTAAAATTAAATGTTTTCATATTATTGTTGGATGAGTTTTATAAAATAGCTACATATCCTATTAAAAAAATGCAATATTAATTTTACAAGTCTAGTTACTCTTAGACAAACATATTTCATTAAAAAAACATTGTATCATTGAGACGAAGATTAAATATTTTCAACTTGTAAAAGTATACATTGTGAAAAACGATACATAGCTACGCATGCAACCCAATCTGAATTTTTGCTTTTCACAATAATTCATCTTTAAAAATAAGTGATCACATCCTTCTCTTAAAAAGTTTAAGTCCTTAATTTCAACTTTTGGGCCACCATCTTCATTGAAACTTGGTACTTGTACATTGCCAATTAAGTGGTGTAAGGTTCACTTGTGATTTGAGGAAGCATAATCTTTTCAATGAAATTTAAATTGAATACAAAGAGATGTTTATGCAATTAATGTTCAACAAATAATGCAACCAATCATGAAAGCTTAGTTTATGCATGCCTTCATAGTGCAATCGACCAGATCAATTGAGGGAGATTATGATGAATTTGTGGTAGCAATTTAATGGGAATGAGGAGGATCATGCAATGTGAAGGGCTTTTGGTATCCTAGCCCATTTGTTTATGTGAATTACATTTGGAGAGCTTAAATTGGGTGTATGCTTGCCTTGGAATCAATGTTAGGGAGGCACATTGCTTAATGTGGTAGTTTGCACATGTAGTGTATTTGGCATCTTCTACAAGGGTGCATTTGTTGAGGAGGATGGGTGCTTAGCATGTGTGGAGTAGCCAAAAGAGGGTGCTATGCACTTGGAGGTTGGGTGTTTGGTTCTAGCAGTATGTAATCACCTTACACATAGTTATGGAGCCATTGATTGGAGGATGCATCATCTTGGAGGAACACTTGACATGTGGACACCTAGCCAAGAGTGCTTCATGCGATATGAAATGATTTTTTGGTCTCCTAGGACATTTGTTTATGTGATTTACATTTGGAGAGCTTAGATTGGGTGTATGCTTGCCTTGGAACCAATGTTAGGGAGGCACATTGCTTAATGTGGTACTTTGCACATGTAGTGTATTTGACATCTTCTACAAGGGTGCACTTGTTGAGGAGGATTGGTGCTTAGCATGTGTGGAGTAGCCAAAAGAGGGTGTTATGCATTTGGAGGTTGTGTGTTTAGTCCTAGCAGCATGTAATCACCTTACACACAGTTGTGGAGCCATTGACTAGAGGGTGCATCATCTTGGGGGAGTGCTTGACATGTGGACACCTAGCTTGGAGGGTGCACCACTTTGGGAGATGGAAAAACCCTAGAATGACATATGGACACTTTGCTTTGAGGAGTGTGATATTTGGGGCTTTGTTTGTTGACTTAGCCCAGGGTTGCTTGTGGGCTTAGTCAATGTTTTATTGTTGGTTTTAGTGACCTTAGTCTATATAAGAGGAGTATCTTTGTTAAGAAAAACTATTTTATATCTTAGAGATTGATAGTTGGTGTGATGCTAGTTTTTTGGAGAATTTGGGAAGATTATTTGCTACTCTTGTAACAAGGATTAGTGTTTGCGGGATGCTTGCACTAGGGTTCCTTGGTTTCCAAGATGCAATTATCAAGTATTGTAGCTTGTGGGATGCAAGTGTGTGAATCTCCTTGATAGCTTGTGTGATGCAAGTAGGAGATCTTGGGGTTTGATAGTTGGTGTGACGTTGGCTTGTTTGAAAGCTCCTTGGATTGGTTTTTAGAGCTTGGTGGGATGCCTTGCTTGGCCTTTGTATTGTTGTTAGGGTTTGTAGTGATTGTGGATGCCCTTGTTAGGGTTTGGGATACATTGAAGATTTCTTGTTTTGGATGAGCTAAAAGGGCTTATTGAACTAGATTGGGATAGGTTGAGGTATTATATGTTCTCTTCATCATTGTGATAATATGAAGTGTACCATTGTTGTCCTAAATTTGTGAAATTTGTGATTGCATATATGGATTTTAGATTTGATTTTTCTCTTGTATTGAACAAGTTTCATTGTTGTTTAGCATGATTAATGAAACAACTTATTTGATTTGTCGTCGTTTTATTTCTACTGTAATTGGTTCAAATAATTTACAGATTTGTGTATTGAGATAGATCTTTCCCTAAGAACCACATAAAATTTATGATGGGCTTGTAAAACTACTCATCTATAATGCATTGGCAAGGAATCCACATGAGGTTTTGTGGGACAAATTTTTGATCATGAGTGATGAGTAATTTATAGTCGTGCAAATTGCCAGAGACGAAGATGTCAATCATATAGTCGAGTCAAGGAAGAAATAGAAGGTTGTGGACAAGGTAGTCATCTATGATAAGAAGAGGACAACTATGAAGAAGATAGAAACAAGGGAATTAGGCAAGTATGCTACTTACAAAAATATGGATTTGGATAAAAATACTGCTATTGCATTGTTGGAAATGCGGGGATCTTCCCACACACGCCCCCATCTTCCTAAAGAAGGAAGCTCACTAGTAACTAAAAAAAAATTAAAAGCAAGAAAGCATGAGCTAGAACAAGATCTCAAGCAACCCAAAATACAAGATCTCCTCCACCTAGTCCTTTCATAGTTGGCGAAGAAGATATTCCTCTATCTAGTCCTATAATGGTATGATACATTTACATTGCCATTTAAATGGTGTAAGGTTGGTTGTTTGGTCCTAGTAGCATGTAATGACCTTACACATAGTTGTGGAGCCATTGACTGGAGGGTGCATCATCTTGGAGGAGGAGCGCTTGACATGTGGACACCTAGTTTGGAGGGTGCACCACTTTGGGGGTTGGAAAAACCCGAGAGTAGCATATGGACACTTTGCTTTGAGGAGTGCTCTATTTGGGTCTTTGTTTGTTGACTTAGCTCATGGTTGTTTGTGGGCTTAGTCAATGTTTTATTGTTGGCTTCACTCATCTTAGTCTATATAAGAGGAGTGTCTTTATTAATAAAAACTATTTGATATCTTAGAGGTTGATAGTGAAGAGAAACAAGGTCCTATGAGGCTGCCAAAACAGGTCTGTCTTTGATCATATTTTTGGCTCTAAGTTTAAACTTCGTGACTGTCCTTTGCTGTTGTTTTAGGACATCAAACAATCAAGTACTTTCTACTCACAATTTTGATGGTTAAGTGTCCTTTTGAGGCACCCTTGCAAGTGTTTTATTATCCCAATGTTAGCACATGAAATTTATTCAAAACAAATAACACTACCTCTAGATCTTTACAACTCTAAATGTTGATTTACAATTCTAAGCATGCATGAAATTGACACATGTTTTTGGTCAACATGACCTTGGAAAACCCTCCCCATGGGGAAAACTGGTTTGGAGTAAATGTATATAGAAGGCCTCGAAACAAAATGTACACATAGAAAACATAAACAAGTGAACCCGTTACAATAACAACCCTTCTCAGAAGCCTTGGAGTCCCTTGAAGATCTCCTTACTAGCAAGGCACCCTTTGACTTGGTGTGCCCTTCTTCCTTTGCTATCCTTTGATCCTCTTCCCTTTACCTTTGCTTTGACCTTGCCTTTGCTTGTGCCTTTAACCCCTTTTTTGTTGGACAACTGAGAGGGGGGGTGAATTAGTTGCTACTGTGCTTAAACAATTATACTCATTTTAAATTCTTCACAGAACACTCAATCACGATCACAATGATACAGGGAAGTAAGCACTAGAATATTAAACATCAATCACACACATGAAATACACAGAGACAGATATTTCTCGAGGAAACCCATAAAGGGAAAAATCTCTTCTTCTTGATATGATAAGTAATCTTTATTTTCTTTACATTATCATTCTTATGAGCACCAACTCATTGCGAGGCTACCACCTCTGTCTTGCAAGCTGCAACTTGCCGAGAGCACCAAATCTTTGGTTTCTCTAGCACCCACTAGAAGGAAGCACCAACTTCCAGTCACACATGCACCAACCTGTATAACAGAGAACAATAGTTCTCCCTTGCACCACCCTGCCACCCTAGTTTTTCTGGTTGTAACCAGATGGAAGCTACAACTCCATGTTCTTCAAGCACCCACTTGAAACTCCGAGGACACCAATCCTCCCAAGCACCTCCCAACGACCCTGAAATATAAAAACTTCGTTACTGAGACTTATTACAGTGATAAAGTGTTTATCTAAAGCTTACCAGTGTCATCATTGTACTGCTGCACTGATGTGCTATGTCTGCATTAGTGTCTCCCTGCTCACATTCTTCTTTGAACTTTCTATTCTTCCGCTCTGTCTCTGGCATGCGCACCTTGGGCTTCTCTATCTTTCTCAGATATGCATTTCTATTCTATGCCCTACGCCTCTTCTCTCCTTCAACTGCTGTACACAGTCTGCTTTTACCTGCATGAATCACTCTCCACAGCAACAACCTCCTCTTCTCTGTTGTGCATATATTTATAATCCCAAGTCCTCTGCCAGATCATACAACTAACTCTTCCCCTCCAGCGATTACACTGAGTCTGTTCTTCATTCATGGCCGTTATGCCGAGACTCTTTGGCTTCTTTGGCAGCTACAGTCTTCGACGCTTTTCCATATGTCAATTGTCTCTATGATAAGTCTTCATACCACTGACAGATACCTCGAGACTCTTCAGCTTCTCTGGCAGTTCTATTGCTTGTGAGATCTTCATCAATGCCCGTTATGCTGAGATTCCTTAGCCTCTCTGGCAGTCAAGACTCTTTGTCTTCTTTGTCGATCACCCTAAAGCCTCTTTGAATTCTCTGTGTAGAAACAATCAATGGTTTCTGGCAATTCCCCAGAGATCCTCCGTGCGTTCATGCTCTTGGTGCCTTTTTCCCTTTCTGCGAAAAACTGCACAGTGGGCATTGGCTCTTCTGGCTAAAGCTCCTTCCTTTCATGCGACCACCGGCGATGACCAAGTGCCTAATCAATAGTCATTTTGCGATTTCGCATTTCGGGTGATCAACTGTGAGTCACCTTGGTTTTCCCGATTCGCGAAACTCCGAAATGGAGCATAGCACCGCTAGCTCCTTCCCTTCCCTTCTCTAGCATTGCGAACTTTGTGAATTTTCTCACCTATCATCTCCAAATTCTCGATCCCTGAATCGACGAATTTCTCGAGACCAGATTGACGGTCCTCGATTCCCTTGCAATCAACGACTCAGATCAACTTCGTGACTTCGCATTTTGCGACTTTGGAAAACAACTTCCTCCGTGCTTCCAGATTCCCGAACTCCCGATATCCACAGGTGCCAAATCGACGGCTCACACTCCTCAGTGATCCAACGGTCTAAATCTCACTTTCGCGAATTCTGACTTCGTTCTTCGTCGTGCCAGATCAACGGTCCAGAATGCTTCCTCGAGAAACAACTGTGATCACTTTCTACATTTTGCGTTTCGCGATGTCGAAGGTTAGAGCACCTCCCTTCTTTCGAGTCCCGATTCTCTGAAGCCTGCTCCAGATCAACGACCCACAACCCTCTGTGGTTCAACGGTCCAGATCTCATCGGGATTTCGCGTTTCACTATATCTGCGAGCTGCTCGACGTAGTTCTCCCGATTCACAATTCTGCGAAACTGCTCATCTGCTGCCACGTGTCCTCTGGATCGAACGACTCAGGTCATTTCGCGACTTCGCATATTGCGAGTTCGAGGGGTTAGAGCACCTCCTTCCTTTGACCTTTTAGTCAGCGAAATGATGATCTTTCACCATGTGTCCTCTGGATCCTCCGGCTCAAGTCATTTCGCGACTTCGCATATCATGAGTTCGAGGGGTTAGAGCACCTCCTTCCTTTGACCTTTCAGTCAACAAAATGATGATCTTTCGCCACGTGTCCTCTAGATCCTCTGGCTCAAGTCATTTCGCGACTTCACATATCGTGAGTTCGAGGGGTTAGAGCACCTCCTTTGACCTTTCAGTCAACGAAATGATGATCTTTCGCCACGTGTCCTTTGGACGGTGAACGATTCCGATGACTTCAGAACTTGTCTCGTGCACTTTCCTTAGGATCCAACAACTGTTGGTCTATGCAGTCAGATCAATGGCTGAGATCTGATCTCTTCAATTGCGCTTCCTCTGGTCACTAGACTCTGATCTAACGGCCCACAACGCTCCTCGATCCACGATAGACGACCCATGTCGCTCCTCCTCCTGAGCTTCATTCCGCCCGACTTGGAAGAATTTCTAAGTGCCAAAGGTCTCGACCTTTGATCCTTCTGCGAGTCCTGATGATTTGGACCTCGTTTGCGCTTCTGTAAAGCGCAAAGCGCTATCTCTTCTGAGCTTTCTCTTCTGTGTCTTCATTGTTGTGTTTGCCATGCACACTCTCCCTGTAACCCTGTCAACATCGCTCTGCCAACATTGCTGCTGTTCTTGTGCCATCGACGCATACTATGATCTTGCCATCAATGACAAGCACACTCAATCTGTGAAGATGCCAACAAGCATACCTTTGAAGATGCCAACAATCTCCCCCTTTGGCATTGATGGCAACCCTAAACGACTGCATTGTTCTACTTAGATCCCAACTGTAGCATCCATAACACCTTTTCTCCCCCTTTGACATCAATGTCAAAGAAAACATGCTCCCCCTGAGTTGTTGCAATATTCTTCAGGGGTATCAGATATTCAACCAACACAAACTCCCCCTGACAGGATGGACCCTCTTAGGTTGACAGTGAGGTCACGCCCAACTTCTGGCGTAGATACTCAAACTGAGCTTGTGCAAGCGGTTTAGTGAAGATATCAACAATCTGATCTTTGGATGGAATATAATGTAAAGAAACCACAGAGTTGGTTACCTGCTCCCTCAAGAAGTGATACTTGATGGGTATATGCTTGGTCTTGGAGTGGAAGACAAGATTCTTTGACACACTAATTGCACTGGTATTATCACAATGGATTTGAATCGGTGTAGTATAATTTATCCCCAAGTTTGCAAGTCTCTGAATCATCCACAATACTTGGGTACAACAGGTGGCAATTGCAATGTATTCAACTTCTATAGTTGATAAGGAAACGAAACCTTGCTTCTTGCTCAACCACGCTACTAGAGAATCTCCTAAGAAGAACGCACCTCCACTCGTGCTTTTCCTTTCATCCATGCAGTTAGCCTAGTCAGCATCTGAATAGATTGATAGTTGAAAATTTTGATTCCTAGGATACCATAGGCCATAGTCCATTGTTCCTTCCAGGTATATAAATATCCTTTTGACAGCTAACAAATGACTCTGTTTGGGTGTGGCCTGATAGCTTCCTACGATTCCAACAACGTGCATTATGTCTGGACGAGATGCTGTTATGTACAACAGGCTGCCTATCATAGACCTATATGAACTCTGATCAACATCAGGTGAGTCATCATCCTTACTTAACTTACATCCAGTGACCATAGGTGTGCTCATAGGTTTAGAATCTTCTATTTGAAACCTTTTCAACATTTCCCTTAGATATTTTTCTTGAGAAAGAAATATTCCTTCAGACCTCTGAGTAATTTGTAGGCCAAGAAAAAATGACAGTTCCCCTATCATAGACATTTCAAATTCAGATTGTATGGTAGAAGCAAACCATTTTACTAGTGAAGCATTATTACTACCGAAGATGATGTCATCTACATAGGCCAACACAATGAGCAAATCATTACCCTCTATTTTGATATATAGATTGCTGTCAACTGTTCCTCTCTTAAACACTTTGTCTGGAAGATATGTATCCAGTCTGTGATACTAGGCACGGGGAGCTTGTTTCCACCCATATAAGGCTTTCTTCAGCTTGCAGACAAAGTCAGGGTTATCTGACAATTGGAAACCCTCTGGTTTTTGCATATAGACTTCTTTTAGATCTCCATTTAGAAAAGCTGACTTGACATCCATTTGATAGACTTTGAACTTCTTATGACAAGCATAGGCAATAAACATTCTAATAGCTTCTAATCTTGCTACAGGCGCAAATGTTTCATCAAAGTCCAGTCCTTCTATTTGAGCATATCCTTTGCAGACCAATCTAGCTTTATTTCTTACAATATTTCCTTGCTCATTCATCCTATTTTTGTAGACCCATTTTGATCCTATTACATTTTTATCTCCTGGCCTAGGAACGAGTTCCCAAGTGTCATTCTTTTCAATCTGGTCTAGTTCCTCATTCATTGATTTTAACCAATTTACGTCTTTACTGGCCTCATTGAAGTTCTTGGGTTCCACCATGGATATGAAGGCTATATGTGATTGCTCAGTGTTTTTGATTATCCTTCTCTTGGTTTGTACACCTTTGTTTTTTTCACCAATTATCTGACTTGTAGGATGATTCTTTTGAGTAATTTCGGAGGAAGAATTTGATGCTATCTGCTGATTTGAGTTTACCTAAGTATTTGCATCTTCATCTAACTCAGAGTCTTCTCGTTCTGATTCTTGGACCTGTTCAGTTTCAACTTCATCTATATCCTTTGTTGTTGATTTAGTAATGTTCACCTCTCTTACTGGAATTCCTTCATCAACTTTTATGTTAATACAATCAACCAATTTATGCAGCCTCTTATTTTAGCATCTGTATCCTTTACTATTTGTAGCATACCCTACGAAGATGCCTTCATCAGCCCTATCATCATACTTGCCAAGGTTCTCATTATTATTTTTTATGTAGCACTTACTCCCAAAGACTTTGAAGTGTTTGATTGAATCAGGTCTTCCATACCACAGTTCATAATGTGTTTTGTCACTGTGTGGTCTCAGGTGGGTTTTGTTAAGAACATGGACTGCTGTGTATATTGCTTCTACCCAGTAGGTTTGATCAATGTTCTTCTCATTCATCATTGACCTGACCATTTGCTGCATGGTTCTGTTTTGCCTTTCAACTACTCCATTTTGCTGTGGAGTTCCTGAGATTGTGTATTCTCTCTTGATCCCATGTTTATCACATAATTCCTTGAAATCACTTGACATAAATTCTCCTCCTCTGTCTGATCTTACTGCCTTTAACCTCTTGCCTGTTTGATTCTCAGTTAAAGCCTTAAATATTTTAAATTTCTCAAATGCTTCAGCTTTTTCTTTGAGAAAGACAACCCAAGTAAGTCTGGAGTAATCGTCAATGATCAACATAAAATAGTTTTCCTTCCCTGTGCCTTCCTGTCTTGATGGTCCACATAAATCCATATGAACTAATTGGACTGGTTTTTCTGTTGAAGCAGAGCTCTTGGATTTAAACTGTCCTGGTTATCTTTCCTACCTAACATGGTTTACACACAGAATCTTGTGGCTTTGATATTCTTGGAAGATATTTTACTGCCTCAAGATTTTTGAGCTTGATTAAGTGGTCAAAGTTTAGATGTCCAAGTTTCCTATGCCATAACTAGTTTTCATCATGTTTTCTTAGATGACACTCTTCTCTATCTTTTTTCAACACATATACATTATTATCTGTCCTTATGCCTTTAACCACAACTTGTCTTGAGTTTACATACTTTATCTTGCAATCCTTGGAAGTGAACACCACTTCACATCCTCTATCACACATTTGACTTACACTGAGCAAATTATGTTTCATTCCATCTACAAGCAGAACATCCCGAGCTTTTCCTTTTCCAATCCCTTTACCCTTGATTTTACTTGGAGCATCATTTCCAAAGGTTACGTTCCCTGATTTGCTTTCACTTAGAGATAGAAACTTACCTTTGTCTCCCGTCATATGTTTGGAGCATCCACTGTCAATATACCATGGGTTCTTTTGTCTTTGAGCTGATAGCACTAGTCCACACTTGTCATTTTCTTTCTTCTTCCAAACCTTGACATTTTCAGTAGAAGGATTCAAATCTGGCTCGTAGTTCCTTAAGCGACAGTCTGCAACTTTATGTCCAAAATTATGGCAGGTGTAACATTCTGGTTCATTGAATAAAGGATCATAACGATTGTTATGCTTAACCTGTGCCCTTTTTCTAGCCATCACATGATTCGCTGTCTGTGATTGTTTGTTACTTGGCTGTCTCATTCTTTGTTGTGACATATATCTATTCCTTGAGTGTTTTGATTGCTCATATATAAATCTTAAAGAATAGTTTACAACTTTGTGACCAAAGTTGGAACAAAAAAAACAATGTTCATAGAAAAATCCTTTGTACCTGGAAAATGGCTGTCTTCCTTGAGAAGGTCGTTTTCTTTGTTCTACAGTTTCAATTCTGGTAGTTTTTCTTTCACTCTTCCTTGGCGGATGATTATCTTCCTCTGTTTCTCCATATTTGTTGTTGTCAATGAATTTAGATTTGACAAACTTGATGGAATCTTTGTTGCTTGGCTTACTACAACTTGATCATTTTTCATAACCCAGACCAGTTTTCAAATTTGGATTCCTTTGCTGATTCAAAATGGTGGTTAATCCTTCTGAAGCTTTAATGCTTGGAAGATTTTGGAGATACAATGCTTTGAACTTCTCTATCTCTTTTATGGTCTTTACTACCTCTTCCTCCAAGGCTTCACATCTTGCCTTCTTCTCTGATAACTGTTGTTTCAGAATGTCCTCTATTTTCTTTGCCTCTTCTAACTCCACCTTTTGTAGGGCAAAGTCTTCATCATTCTTTTCAAACTGCATCAACAACTGTTTTTGTTTTCTTTTCTCGAGTCTGAGCATGTCAATTTCTTCTAAGGCACTGATTAGTTCACCTTCCATATCAACCACATCTTCTTCATCATTAGCATTATTTCCTGTGCTTTTATTATCATAATCCTCTTTGGCCATAAGCATGAAGTCATTTACCTTATTTTCACAGGAAGAGCCACTATCCGTGTCTTCTGAAGAGTCATCATTGTTTACGCATAAACTTTTTTTTTATTATCAAATCTTTTGGATTTGTACTTCTTTTCACCTTCAGAATTCTGATCCTGCTTCTTGTGTGGACACTTAGATGCAAAGTGATCTATCTTTCCACAGTTAAAACACTTGAAGGGCAACTTGCCTTGATACTTGCCTGATCCTTTCTTTAGTCTTCTCACAAATTTTGCTTCATTTTCACCAGGCTCAGAATCCTCATCCTTATCTGTTTTAAATGATGTTTCTCTAGAGGTGGGTTTATCTTTACCTATCCTCATTTCATATGCAGTCAACGTTCCTAGAAGTTGATCAAAAGCCAAAGATTTTAGATCATTAATTTCTTCTATAGCAGAGACCTTCGGGTTGAACCTATCTGGTAGAGATCTCAAATTTTTTTGAAATAAAGAGGGTTCCTCAATTTTTTCACCAAGTGCTTTCATTGCATTTACTAGTTCTTCAACTCTCAGAAAGTACTTCCCAACAGTTTCATTCTTTTTCATCTTTCGCTGTTCAAACTGTACTCTGTAGGTTTGAGTCTTGGCGTCATTTACCTTCTCATTACCTTCATAGCTGCTAATGAGTTTGTCTCACATTTCTTTGGCAGTTTCTAAGTGCATAACTTTTACAAATTCTGCTTCTGCAAACCCACTCAGAATAGCATTCATAGCCTTAGCGTTGAAGCTGAACTCTAGCTTGTCTTCGTTATTAGCTAGTACAACTGGCTTTACATAACCAGTCTCTACCACATCCCAGACATCTACACCTAAAGCCACTATGTAAGTTCTCATCCTAACTTTCCAGAAGGAAAAGTTTGTTCCATTGAACAGGGGGGCCTTATTGGTTGAAGTTCCTTCATGGCTTGACATGTTTAAGCTTATTGATCTACCTTTAGATAAAAGGAACCAACTATGATACCAATTGTTGGACAACTGAGAGGGGGGGTGAATCAGTTGTTACCATGCTTAAACAATTATATCCATTTTAAACTCTTCACAGAACACTCAATCACGATCACAATGATACAGGGAAGTAAGTACTAGAATATTAAACATCAATCACACACATGAAATACACAGAGACAGATATTTCCCGAAGAAACCCATAAAGGGAAAAACCTCTTGTTCTTGATATGATAAGTAATCTTTATTTTCTTTACATTATCATTCTTAAGAGCACCAACTCATTGTGAGGCTACCACGTCTGTCTTGCAAGCTGCAACTTGCTGAGAGCACCAACTCTCTGGTTTCTCTAGCACCCACTAGAAGGAAGCACCAACTCCCCGAGTGTTCCAGCACCAACTTCCAGTCACACATGCACCAAACTGTATAACAGAGAACAATAGTTTTCCCTTGCACCACCCTGCCACCCTATTTTTTCTGGCTGTAACCAGATGGAATCTACAACTCCTTGTTCTTCAAGCACCCACTTGAAACTCTGAGGACACCAATCCTCCCAAGCACCTCCCAACCACCATGAAATATAAAAACTTCGTTACTGAAACTTATTACAGTGATACAGTGTTTATCTAAAACTTACCCGTCTCATCACTGTACCGCTGCACTGATATTCTCTGCCTGCATCAGTGTCTCCCTTCTCGCATTCTTCTTTGAGCTTTCTGTTCTTCTGCTCTGTCTCTGGCATGCGCACCTCGAGCTTCTCTATCTTTCTCAGATATGCATTTCTATTTTATGCGCTACGCCTCTTCTCTCCTTCAACTGCTGCATACAGTCTACTTTTACCCACATGAATCACTCTCCACAACAACAACCTCCTCTTCTTTGTTCTGCATATATTTATAATCCCAAGTCCTCTGCTAGATCATACAACTAACTCTTCATCCCCTCTGGCGATTACAGTGAGTCTGTTCTTCATTCATGGCCGTTATGCCGAGACTCTTTGGCTTCTCTGGCAGTTACAGTCTTCGACAATTTTCCATCTGTCAATCGTCTCTATGATGAGTCTTCATACCACTGACAGATACCTCGAGACTCTTCAGCTTCTCTGGCAGTTCTGTTGCTTGTGAGATCATTATCAGTGCCCGTTATGCTGAGATTCCTTAGCCTCTCTGGCAGTCAAGACTCTTCGTCTTCTCTGTCGATTACACTGAAGCCTCTTTGAATTCTCTGTGTAGAAACAATCAATGGTTTCTAGCAATTCCCCAGAGATCCTTCGCGCGCTCATGCTCTTGGCGCCTTTTTCCCTTTCTGTGAAAAACTGCACAGTGGGCGCTAGCTCTTATGGCTAAGATCCTTCCTTTCACGCGACCACCGGCGGTGACCAAGCGCCTAACCAATAGTCATTTCGCGATTTCGCATTTCAGGTGAACAACTGTGAGTCACCTTGGTTTTCCTGATTCACGAAACTTCGAAATGGAGCCTAGCACCGCTAGCTCTTTCCCTTATTTTCCGCTGATGTGACCACTGGCTGTGACCACAAGCCTACGCCAACAGGCGCTTCGCGATTTCGTGCTTCAGGACATTGCGAACTTTGTGAATTTCCTCACCTATCATCTCCAAATTCCCGATCCTCGAATCAACGAATTTCTCGAGACCAGATCGACGTCCCTCGATTCCCTTGCAATCAACGACTCAGATCAAATTTGTGACTTCCAATTTCGCGACTTTGGAAAACAACTTCCTTTGTGCTTCCAGATTCCCGAACTCCCGATATCCACGGGTGCCAAATCGACGACTCACGCTCCTCAGTGATCCAACGGTCTAGATCTCACTTTCATGAATTCTGACTTTGTTCTTCGTCATGACAGATCAACGGTCCATAATGCTTCCTCGAGAAACGACTGTGATCACTTTCTGCATTTCGAGATTTCTCGTTTCGCAATGTCGAAGGTTAGAGCACCTCCCTTCTTCTGAGTCCCGATTCTCCGAAGCCTGCTCCAGATCAATGACCCACAACCCTCTATGGTTCAACGGTCCAGATCTCATCGGGATTTCGTGTTTCATGATATCTGCGAGATGCTCGACGTAGTTTTCCCGATTCACAATTCTGTGAAACTTCTCATCTGTTGCCACGTGTCCTCTGGATCGAACGACTCAGGTCATTTCGCGAATTCGCATATCGCGAGTTCGAGGGGTTAGAGCACCTCCTTCCTTTGACCTTTCAGTCAGCGAAATGATGATCTTTCGCCACGTGTCCTCTGGATCCTCCGGCTCAAGTCATTTCACGACTTCGCATATCGCGAGTTCTAGGGGTTAGAGCACCTCCTTCCTTTGACCTTTCAGTGAGCGAAATGATGATCTTTCGCCACGTGTCCTCTGGATCCTCTGGCTTAAGTAATTTTGTGACTTCGCATATCGCGAGTTCAAGGGGTTAGAGCACCTCCTTCCTTTGATATTTCAGTCAGCGAAATGATGATCTTTCGCCACATGTCCTCTAGATGATGGACGGTTCCGATGACTTCGGAACTTGTCTCGTGCACTTTCCTTAAGATCCAACTGCTGTTGGTCTACGCACTTAGATCAACAATTGAGATCTGATCTCCTCAATTGCGCTTCCTTTGGTCACTGGACTCTGATCTAATGACCCACTGCGCTCCTCGATCCATGATCGACGACCCACGTCGCACCTCCCCCTAAGCTTCATTCTGCCCGACTTGGAAGAATTTCTAAGTGCCAAAGGCCTCGACCTTTGATCCTTCTGCGAGTCCTGATGATTTGCACTTCGTCTGAGCTTATGTAAAGTGAAAAGCGCTATCTCTTCTGAGCTTGCTCTTTTGTGTCTTCACTGTTGTGTTTTCCATGCACACTCTACCTGTAACCCTGTCAACATCGCTGCTATTCTTGTGCCATCGACGCATACTCTGATCTTGCCATCAATGAAAAACACACTCAATCTGTGAAGATGCCAACAAGCATACCTGTGAAGATGCCAACATTGTTTTCCTTTGCCTTACCCTTGTAGAAGCTCCCTCCTTTCAAGATAGACTCCCTCCAAAGATGTGGTGCGCACTTAGCTCAAGTTTTCCCCTACTCAAGCAAAAACTCACAAATGTGGTGCACCCTCCCTTTCCATGCGCCCTCCATCTCTCGTAGAGTGTGCCTGTCCTCAACAAGTGAGAACCCTCCTCAAGATGTTCCCTTCCTTTGCTTGATGCACCTCTTCTCCTCAAGATGCGCTGCTCCACAAACACTTGCACCCTTCTCTAGAAGTATGCACCCTCCATCAAAGAGTAGCCCAACCTCCATGGTAGACTAGTGCCAAGCTTAAACTCCTCCCAAACCCTTGACCTCATGCACCTTCTCCTCCTCAAGATATGCGCCTAAGAGATCTCCTCCTTCTCCTCTCCTCTCAAGTGAAGAATGAATCTCATATTTTCCCTATTACCTCCTTTAGCCTCTCTTTGGCCAAACCCTAAAAGATCCATGGCTTAAATCCAATCTAGCAAAGTCTAATCAATGGGTGAGATCTAATCCAAAAATCTCACTTAGGAAACCCACTTTCCTTAGTTTTATTTATGTCCTTTAACTCATCCAAAAAATGAATTAAATGTCACTTTAATGACTTAAGTGACTTATTTTACTTTTGCACATGTAGTGTATTTGACATCTTCTACAAGGGTGCAAGTCTTGTTGAGGACGATGGGTGCTTAGCATGTGTGGAATATCCAAAAGAGGGTGCTATGCACTTGGAGCTTGGGTGTTTGGTCCTAGGAGCATGTGATCACCTTACACACGGTTGTGGGGTCATTGATTGGAGGGTGCACCACTTTGGGGGTTGTAAATGTTAGAAATAATAGATGTGCTCGTTTAACCATAGACAATATAACAATATTGTCACCCAACCATAGGCCGAAGCCACCCTCGAGCACCTTAACCTTGACAGAGAATGATTCCGGAAGAAAACTCTAGGCCTAATAGCCAATCAATGTAGCATACCTCTCTCTCTCCAGAGCTAGCATACAAGGCAAAAAGTCCAAACCATAACCAATAGAAAGTCCGAGCCTAAACCAAGAATACAGATTGCAGTGATTGCAACTGCAACTACTCCCCAGACTTGCACACTTACCTAGTTTCTGCAATGCACACTTCTTCACTGTTGAAATTTCGAGCTGTGTGTGCCAAATGAGATTTGGCTACCTATATTTATACTGTTTTTCCTGAGCTGTCTGGGTCGACTTCTCATTATGGAGGCTAAATACTTAATATTAAATATTTCTTTGAGCCGACTTGTATTCTAGGGTTATGTTCAATGCTTTAGGGTTTCTTCTTGCTTAGAATATTCTATTCTCGTCAGGGTTACATGTGGAGGTAAATACATCCTGCAACTACCATAATATAAACACTCCCTTTTAACTAGGGAGGTATTGAAGGTAATGGTATTGAGCACAAACACACCATTCAACCGATAGCATCATCATAGCCATACATGCTATCTCATGATTAGATCATGAGCACCATTATCACTATCATCTGATAGCATCAACTGCATCATCTCTAGAATCCATACTCCATCTGAGTAATGAGGCATGATGTGAATAAGTCACTCACTCCACAGAGTGATAAAAGGACCATTCTTCTAATCCAGATATACGTCCTAGAAGAATGACTGTCCCAATAGATGCTAAAATCTACGCCATGGACTACATAGACTATTCCTATAGGAATGCCAATCTAGGACTATTTTCTAATCGAGCCATATGTACCATAGAGATCCGTCTCAACCTATATGCCTTAGAAAATATTGGTCTTGAACCATTTTCCTAATCAGGCCACAAACTGTGCCTTAGGAAAATTCTAGTCCATGTCATGTCAAAAAACTGCCAACCTAGACCATCCTCCACAGAGAGAATACCTGTCCACCAAAAATCTGTTCTATCTGGACCATTCTCTACCTAGAGAATGTCTGTCCACAAGCACACTGACTATCCATCTAGATGATAATCATTTTCAACACTACCGATAGTCTACATGGAAATCATAACAATGTCATTCAATAGAACACAATTGTGTCTATCCATAGTAGTACTCAACTACAATCCAGTGGTACACTACCACACCAAGTAGCACACAACTACTTAATAAGTGACACATAGTCACAACCGGTGGAACACATCCACCACAATAGCATACATCTACTGTTCAAAGACATAATGTCTCCATAGAAATCATATCATCTGATATCAACTTGCACAAAAAAACAATATCATGATATAAACTGAGTCATCTAGGCCATTCTTCCACTCACATTTGTGATATTTGGAAGAACATCTTCCCTTAGAAAGTAAAACATCAACCATGATCTATCTGGACTATTCTTCTCAAGCATAGAAGAATAACTGTCCTAATTTCTGAGCCTGGACCATTCACCTAATTGGGAGATTCCTTCACCACTAAACAAAGTGCAACCTGGAGAGAATGATTCTGCCCTAGGGAATGTCTGTCCTTGATTGCTGAACCTCAACCATTCACCTAACTGGGCCATTCCTCCAGGAATCGTTGTCTATGGTACATCAACAATTTATCGAACCATTTTCATTACGAAAATGACCATCCGATCTGGACCATTTTCCGAACTGGAAAAATGCTTGTTCGTCAGAAATCTCAAACCACTTTCTGAACCGGAAAGGAACTGCTCATCCTGGACCATTTTTCAAACTGAAAAATGACTGTCCATAAATCAATAACACATCAGTGCTCCCTCCCAACCTGGGAGTAATCTCTTCCTTTTTCAATAAGGAAGTCGTCTCCACGAGCTCCAGCTTGTTTCTTGAGTATGCAAACTTTTTCCATCTTGGACAGAGGCTTTACCAAAATATCTGCTATCTTCTCATCTGTGGAGATACATTGGAGAAACACTTCTCTTTTTTGGACTTCATCACAGCGAATGTAATGCTTGATCTCAATGTACTTCGGTCTGTCTGGAACACTGGTTTTTCTCTGAAGACTTCACGTGGTTCTGATCATTATAATATGGTTGAATTCAACATTTTTGTTTCCTGCTAGCTCATGACATCGTGGTAGGGATCAAACTGAAACATATCCAAGTAGCACTTCTTCTGTCATCATGAGAGTTTGTCATGGATTAGCAATCCATCATCCTGAACTTCTGAGTAACTATTCTGATATATTATCTTTGTTATAGAAAGTTTTCAGCATGCTTCTTTTGTGCATGAGAGGCTCTGCACCAAGTTATTTGAATCCGTACAAGATCTTCTTCCATCTGCATACAAGGGTATCTTTTTGGTATACCTCAAAACCTTGAGGTTGCTCTACATACCCTTCTTGTTCAATTACTTTGTTGAGGAGAACAATCCTTACATTCATCCGATGTAAACTCCAACCCATGGATATTGCAGAAGATACAATGGCTCAGGTAGAGGTATGTCTGGTTACTGGAACAAGCTATCATCATAGTCTTCTCCCTCCATCTTGGAGAACCTCTAGTTCCGAATCTCACAATGCTTCCATTCATAAGTATTTCATACACTGTTCTTCATCACAAATTCTATTTCTTTTGCTTGATTGTTTCTAGTGGGTTCAAACCAAGCTGGTGGTCTTGTGATTCTCGATATAATGATTGGTTGTTTTGATTTTTCTTTCTCTCTTGGAATTTTCATGTTCTTCCTCATGTTTCTCTTTAGCTTTTGGGTCCATGGAGTTTTCTATAGATTCCATGCCTTGAAGATTCCAATTTCTTCCTTTCATCATAGGATCATGGATGTGGATGGACAACCAGGGATACTTTAAAGGCTTCTTTTCGAAGAAAACTTCTTTTAAAGTCAAATTGAACACATGCTGCTTTTCATGGCTGCTACCATTAATGGGAACATGGATATATACTTCATAATTCTCAATGGATCATATTATTTAGGATTATCTCCCTCATAATCCTTGCTTCATGTATGAATGCATGCTCTTCTTTTGGAATTATATAATCGGTTCCCTCCATCTAGGAGAGTCCACGCTTCCGTCTGCATCCTTATTGCCTTCTGCAAAGTGTCACAAGTCTTTTTCTAATTTCCTTTTGATTACTGATTTCTTTCTGTTTTTACTTCTTACATGTTTCTTCAAGTTTGATTCTGATTTCGGCTTATCTTGCAGTTATTACTTATGTTAATAGTTTCCATAGGAATTGTTACCAAGGATTGTTAATGTACTTCGTCTTTTCATGTGTATTGCTTGACTTGTAGTCACCATGATAACAATCCTTATCTTGTTATTCTTCCATAGGTATTGTTTCTCTTTGAACATCTTATCTTCTAAGAAATATATATGCAAGATATGTACAAAAACTATGTAAACATGGTATGTACAAGAATTATGAAGAATATTGTTACCTTGTCTTAGAAGAAGAAGTCTGCTTTATCTTGCTTGGCCTTCTTTGAGGGTTCCCTTTCTTCAGCAATTGATGCTTCGTGTGTTTCCTTCCTTTTCTTTAACTTGGGACAATGATACTTGTAGTGATCGTATTTTTGATAGTTGAAGCATTGTATTTTTGACACATCTTTCTCTTGATTTGGTTTCTTCCTTGAGCCAAACTTCTTTTTATTCATGAAATTCTTGAACCTTGCTGTGAAGGCTTGATCATCATATTTCTTTTGGGGTTTCTCTTTTGCACTAATCCTTGATTCTTCTTGTGCACAACGGGTCTAAAGTTCTTCAAATGTGGGATACTCCTTCCTTATGTTCATGCTTGCGGAAAATGCATCCCATGTCTTGGGAATACCATTGAGTACTATATTTACCAGTTCCTTCTCTGAAATGAGTTCTTCAATAGCGTGTAGTTGATCTCTTAACTGAGAGATTCTCACAAGGTATGATGTTATGCTGTCATCACCATTCATTTTCATGTCATGAAGCTCATTCTTTAGACTCATTACTTGTCCAATGTTTATGACTGAGAAGAGGTTTGTTAGGGAATTGTACATCTTAGTTGAGTCAAGATGGGAGATGTAGGGTATCAAGTGGTGTTTTATAGAGTCCACTATGATACTCATGGCATTGATGTCACTGTCTTTGAACTTCTCCATAACTACAACATTCTGAGGTTCCTTATCTTTTCCTTCTTCGAACTGTGGTTCCACGATCTTTCCTTTCACAATATCCAACACTTTATTCTTGGCAAGGATGAGGTCAATCCTTGTCTTCCACGCTCTGAAGTTAGAATCCCTTTCTAACTTGTTTTCTGACTTCATAGAGTAATTCATAACTGCTTTGAATTGATCAACCTTTGACCAAAAACTCAAACTTGACGTCTTAGCTTGCTGAGAGTACCAGGAGGTGCGCTAGGCTATCTAGAAATTAGTTCAATCTCTTCACTTAAGGTGCCTCAACAAGAGGGTTAGGGTTTCGTTGCTACAACAAAAACTGGCTACAACTACAACTGTGATTGAGAAAATCCTCCCAATCTATATTCCAACGGTTAGACTGTCCGAAGATAGTGTGGGCCCATAAGCTGTTAGAAATAATAGATGTGCTCGTTTAACCGTAGACAATATAGCAATATTCTCACCCAACCATAGACCGAAGTCACCCTCGAGCACCTTAACCTTGTCAGAGAATGATTCTGGAAGCAAACCCTAGGCCTAATAGCCAATCAATGTATCGTACCTCTCTCTCTCCAGAGCTAGCATACAAGGCAGAAATTCCAAACCATAACCAATAGAAATTTCGATCCTAAACCGAGAATACAAACTGCAGTAGCTGCAACTGCAACTATTCCCCAGACTTGCGCACTTACCCAGTTTCTATAGTGCGCACTTCACTGTTGAAATTGAGTTGTGTGTGCCAAATGACATCTGGCTACCTGTATTTATATTGTTTTTCCTGAGCTGTCTTTGTCGACTTCTCATTCTGGAGGCTAAATACTTAATATTAAATATTTCCTTGAGCCGACTTGTCTTCTAGGGTTATGTTCAATGCTTTAGGGTTTCTTCTTGCTTCCCAGAATATTCTATTCTCGTCAGGGTTACATGTGGAGGTAAATACCTCCCGCAACTACCATAATATCAAAAGGAAAAGCCCTAGAGTGACATATGGACACTTTGCTTTGAGGAGTGCACTATTTGGGGCTTTGTTTGTTGACTTAGCCTATGGTTGCTTGTGGGTTTAGTCAATGTTTTATTGTTTGCTTCACTCACCTTAGTCTATATATGAGGAGTGTCTTTGTTAATAAAAACTATTTTATATCTTAGAGATTGATAGTTGGTGCGATGTTAGTTTTTTGGAGAATTTGGGAAGATTATTTGTTAGTCTTGTAACAAGGATTAATGTTTGCGAGATGCTATCAATAGGGTTCCTTGGTTTCCAATATGCATTTTTCAAGTATTGTAACTTGTGGGATGAAAGTGTGTGAATCTCCTTGATAGGTTGTGTGATGAAAGTAGGAGATCTTGGGGTTTGATAGTTGGTGTGATGTTGACTTGTTTGAAAGCTCATTGAATTTGTTTTTAGAGCTTGGTGGGATGCCTTGCTTGGCCTTTGTCTTGTTGTTAGGGTTTGCAGTGATTGTGGATGTCCTTGTTAGGGTTTGGGATACATTGAAGATTCCTTGTTTGGGATGAGATAAAAGGGATTATTGAACTAGCTTGGGATAGGTTGATGTATTGTACATTCTCTTCATCACGGTGATAATATGAAGTGTACCATTGTTGTCCTAAATTTGTGATTGCATATATGATTTTTAGATTTGTTTTTTCTCTTGTATTGAACAAGTTTCATTGTTGTTTTAGTATGCTTGTTTATTAAGACAATGAGGATGATTTCTATGTTGTTTTAGCATGCTTAATGAAAAAATCATATATGATTTTTCATTGTTATATTTCTACTGTAATTGGTTCAAGTAATTTTCGGATTTGTGTACTGAGATACATCTTTCCCTAAGAGCCACATAAAATTTATGATGGGCTTGTTAATCTACTCATCTATGATGCATTGGCTAGGAATCCACATGATATCTTATGGGACACATTTTTGATAATTAGTGATGAGTAATTTATAGTCGTGCAAATTTCCAGGCAGAGATGTCGATCATATAGTTGAGTCAAGGAAGAAACAAAAAGTTGTGGACAAGGTAGGCATCAATGATAAAAAGAGGAGGAAAACTATGAAGAAGATATATACAAGGGAATTATGCAAGGATGATACTACAAAAACATGGTATTTGGAAAAGTTTACCGTTATTTCATTGTTGGAAATGCTGGGATCATCCCACACAATCGCCCATCTTCCTAAAGAAGGAAGCTCACTAGTAGCTAAAAAAATTAAAAGCAGGAAAGCATGAGCTAGAACAAGATCTCAAGCAACCCAAAATATAAGAACTCCTCCACCTAGCCCTATCATAGGTGGCAAAGAATATATTCCTCCATCTAGTCATGCATTGGATATGGTACCTTTACATTGCCATTTAAATGGTGTAAGGCTCACTTGTAATTTGAGGAAGCATAATCTTTTCAACGAAATTTACATAAATACAAAGAGATGTTTATGCAATTAATTTTCAATGAATAATGCAACTAACTACATCAGTTGAGGGAGATTATGAAAGTTTGGTTTATGCATGCCTACATAATGCAACCAACCAAATTAGTTGAGGGAGATTACAATGAATTTCGGGTAGCAATTTAATGGGAATGAAGAGGATCAAAGCATGTCCATGCTGTGAGAATATAATGGATGTGCTCGTTTTACCATTGACAATATCACTATTGTCACCCAACCATAAGCCGAAGCCACCCTCCAAGCACCTTAACCTTGACAGAGAATCACTTCGGAAGCAAACCCTAGGCTAGATAGCCAAACAAAGGGTAGCACACCTTTCCCCAAGGATAGTGCACCAACAAGAGCTGATCAAATAGTCCAAACCCTAACCAAGAGATAGTCCAAGCCAAACTTAATTTGCTAGCTGCAGCAGCTGCAATGGAAACTCTCCTCCAAACTTGCGCACAAAACTGGGCACTATAGTGCACACAAGTGCTGCTCTGCAATTCTGAGACTGCTTGCCAGAATGAAGACTGGCCTCCTGTATTTATAGTAATTTTGGCTAACTGCCTGGGATGACTTCTTATTCTGGGTATCTGTCTGTTCAGTATATATTATTTCTTCTGGCCGAATTCTTCTCTTGGAGGATAATAACCTAATACAAGTTATCTTCTTGAGCCGACATGTCTTCTAGGGTTATTAGCCAACTCATTAGGGTTGCTTCTTGCTTCATGGAATATTCTATTCTTGTCAGGTTTACACGTGGAGGTAAATACCTCCCACAACTACCATAATATCAACACATGCCATCTCATTCCTTGAATATCTATCCCACTTTTATTGTTCATTACACTGCAAACATTGGTGTGTATGAGGATGTTGATGGTGAAGAGAATGTTGAAGACCAAGATAAGGTTTCAAGTCATAAATAAGAAATTAGCAATTCATTGAGGTAATTATTGAAATTGCCCAGAGAACAAATTAAGGAGAGAAAACGGGCTACATATTATATTCCGCTTAGACCAAGTTGTCATCTTACATCTAATGAATACATGCAACTTCTAATTTAGGCCAAAGAAAGTAAAACAATGTTAGATTTGGTTGTTGAAAAGTGTTTTCACCTAGCAAGGAGTGCTTCATGTGTTATGAAGGGATTTTGGTCTCCTAACCCATTTGTTTATGTGAATTACATTTGGAGAGCTTAGATTGGGTGTATGTTTTTCTTGGAATCAATGTTAGGGAGGTACATTGCTTAATGTGGTACTTTGCACATGTAGCATATTTGGCATCTTCTACAAGGGTTTACTTGTTGAGGACAATGGGTGCTTAGAATGTGTGGAGTAGCCAAAAGAGGGTGCTCTGCACTTGGAGCTTGGGTGTTTGGTCCTAACAACATGTAATCACCTTACACAATTTTGGAGCCATTGATTGGAGGGTGCATCATCTTGGAGGAGTGATTGGAATGTGGACACATAGCTTGGAGGGTGCACCACTTTGGGAGTTGGAAAAACCCTAGAGTGACATATGGACACTTTGCTTTGAGGAGTGCTCTATTTGGGGATTTGTTTGTTGACTTAGCCCATGGTTGCTTGTGGGCTTAGTCAATGTTTTATTGTTGGCTTCAATCACCTTAGTCGATATAAGAGGAGTGTCTTTGTTAAGAAAAACTATTTTATATCTTAGAGATTGATAGTTGGTGTGATGTTAATTTTTTGGAGAATTTGGGAAGATTATTTGTTACTCTTGTAACAACGATTAGTGTTTGTGGGATGCTAGCACTAGGGTTCCTTGGTTTCCAAGATGCAATTTTCGAGTATTGTAGCTTGTGGGATGAAAGTGTGTGAATCTCCTTGATATCTTGTGTGATGCAAGTAGGAGATCTTGGGGTTTGATAGTTGGTGTGATGCTGACTTGCCTGGAAGCTCCTTGGATTGGTTTTTAGAGCTTGGTGGTGTAAGTTTTAAACCTATGAAGTAAAGAAATGCATATAGGTTCTTAAGCAAAACAAAATTTAATCAATGGCTCATTCTCATAGTACACCGAGATTTATACCGAAAACCCTCAACCGGGAAAACCTTTCTTATATTCATTATATCGAATTTCACCATTCACTATACAATATATATACAATGTTTTTAGGTATTCCGTAGATACCAAAACCCTAATCCCTTAATTCGAGATTAATTTACAAAACCTCTAAAAATAGCAAAAACCAGTACGAGGGATCGTCAGACGCAGTTGTCATATCTGACGTGCCCACACACACACATGCAAAGAATATAACACATACCCAACATGTGGGATGCCTTGGCCTTTGTATTGTTGTTAGGGTTTGTAGTGATTGTGGATGCCCTTCTTAGGGTTTGGGTACATTGAATATTCCTTGTTTTGGATGAGATAAAAGGGCTTATCGAACTAGCTTGGGATAGGTTGAGGTATTTCACGTTCTCTTCATCATTGTGATAATATGAAGTGTACCATTGTCCTAAATTTGTGATTGCATATATGCTTTTTAGATTTGAATTTTCTCTTGTATTGAACAAGTTTCATTGTTGTTTTAGCATGCTTCTTTATTAAGACAATGATGATGATTTCTATGTTGTTTTAGCATGCTTAATGAAACATTCATATATGATTTGTCATTGTTATATTTCTATTGTAATTGGTTAAGGTAATTTTCGTATTTGTGTATTGAGATAGTTCTGTTGATATTATGGTAGCTGTGGGAGGTATTTACCTCCACGTGTAAACCTGCCGAGAATAAAATACTTTGGAAAGCAAGAAGAAACTCTAATGAGTTGGCTAATAACCCTAGAAGACTTGTCGACTCAAGAAGATAATTTATATTAGGTTATTAGCCTTCAAGAGAAGAAGTTGGCTAGAAATAATAATAATATACTGAACAGACAGGTACCCAGAAGGAGAAGTCGGCCCCAATAAGTCTGCTAGAACCACTATAAATACAGGGCGCCAATCTCTCATTTGACACATCTCAACAGTTGCAGAGAGCCAGTTCTGCGCAGTGCAGTTGCAGTCTTGTGCGCAGGTTTGGAGGAGAGCTGCTGCAGCTAGCAATTACGTTTTGGCTTGGACTGTCTCTTGGCTAGGGTTTGGACTATTTGATCAGCTCTTTGTGATGCGCTATCCTTGGGGAAAGGTGCACTACCCTTTGTTTGGATATCTAGCCTAGGGTTTTCTTCCGGAGTGATTCTCTGTCAAGGTTAAGGTGCTCGGAGGGTGGCTTCGGCCTATTGTTGGGTGACAAGGGTATTGTCAATGGTAAAACGAGCACACATATTTCATATTCTAACAGGTTATGGGCCCACACCTCCTTCATTTAGTCTAAACGCTGGAAGGAAGCATAACCACTGGGATATTGAGCTCGTTGAGGAACTGCTGCTAGGGTTACTAGCAGGAGCAGCTTCCAAGACACTGCAGCTAGGGTTACTAGCAGGTGCAGTTGCAGAAAACCTCATCCTCTTGTTGAGGCACCTTAAGTGAAGGGATTGACCTAATCTTTGGATAGATTAGTGCGCCCTAGCCCAATGCATCTCCTGGTATTCTCAGAAAGCCAAGACATGAAGTTTGAATGTCTGGTCAAATCTAGGGTTGACCAAGTCAAGCAGCGATGACTTACTCTATGAAGTCAAGAGAACAAGTTAGATCGAGCCTATAATTTCAGAGCATGGAAGACAAGGATTGACCTCATCCTTGCCAAGAATAAAGTGCTGGATATCGTGAAAGGAAAGATCGTGAAGCTAGAGTTTGAAGAAGGAAAAGAGAAGGAACCGTAGAACGTTGCAGCTATAGAGAAGTTCAAAGACAGTGATATCAATGCTATGAGTATCATAGTGGAATCTATAAAAGACCACTTGACACCCTACATCTCCCATCTTGACTCATCGAAGAAGATGTACGATGCCTTAACAAATCTCCTCTCATTCAAAAACATTGGACAAGTAATGAGTCTGAAGAATTAGCTCCGTGACATGAAGATGAATGATGACGACAACATAACATCATACTTTGTGATAATCTCTCAGTTAAGAGATCAACTACAAGCTATTGAAGAGATCATCTCAGAGAAGGAGTTGGTAAACATAGTACTCAATGGTCTTCCTAAGACATGGGATGCATTTGCCGCAAGC
>JZKD02S2442109.1:331550-377550 GCA_000966675.3 Picea glauca
ATGTAGAGTTGATTCTTGTTTTGAGAGAGGAGCAAAAATAAGCTATAATCCACAATCAAACCATTATGAAGAACTTTGGAAATAGAATATTGAAATTGTGTGATTTTGATTGGATCATTATATTATTTTTCATCTATCTCGATGTTTTTAGAGTGGAAAAAAATGGAGGAATCAACTTGCAAGGTTGTTTTAATGGCAGGTCCAAGATTGGAAAATTGGGGTTTGAAACCTTCCATATCCATTTTGAGGTATCAAATGACATTTTTAGGGACAAAAAATTTCCTAAATTTAGATTGTACCCCATGATTCTATTCTACACATCGAGACCTTTCCAATGGTGCAAAAATCACATCAATCAAAGCTCATATGCAAAATTTATGCCTCTTGCAAGTTGACCTACTGTGTTGACCACCATGGCACAAGTGGATGCCACATGAACCTCTATTAGTTACGCATATGGGGCTAGCCATGTATGGACTTTCAAAAAATATTCTAGAAGGTCCAAAACCTTATCACAATTGAGGGTTGAGAAAGTCAAAACCCTACCCCTAGATGGTGATTGAGCGATGTTAAATACAAGGCCACTGGGAGGAGAATGAGTTCCATTCTTTAGGATTATATTTGTTCCATAGTTGAGCAGAGCACCTATGAGTGGTATTTTGAGAGCATAACAGAGAAGGAGAAATTCTGTAGCGGCCATATAGGTCACAATGTCAAAGACAACTCCACAGATAATGCCTCTTTATTTGAATATGCATTTGAAGAAAATAGAGTAGAGCGGTCACACCTTCTAGTTGGGTTTTCTCCCGTATTGGGTTTCTCAAGTTATATCTTGTGTTTATTTGTGGATGGTGTGTGAGTATTTATTTACGTTCTCTATTTTTCGCATTTAATCTATTTCATACATTTTAAGGAGAAAACCAATAATTAAAGAATTTGAGATTGAACGGAAATTAACCTTCAGAGTAAAGATTTCAGTATTTTATTAGATTTGTTGTGATGAAATATCCAATGGAATATCCACGATAGTTTATAGATCATTGTGCCAAAGTAGGTGGGGTGAATTATCCCTTGCTTTAAAGAACACAAAGCCTCACTCCTCACAAGGACTACATGTTGCCCTATGCAAATCACAACTATATGTAGAGACACTAAGGAAAATGAAGCTTAGTTGGAAATATATAGGAGAAACAAAATTTCGAAAAGAGAAGAGAAGGTGGAGCACAATGGAACAGGAAGTGGGGTACCATAATAGAGATTCTATTACACATATTATGGCATATGACCTTAGAGAGGTATGAAAAGAACATCGGACAAATGATGAGGAGTGAGCAAAATGATATCATTTTTGAGGTTGATTTTTGTTGCAAACAGAGGCATGCAACCTTCTAGTTGGGGGGTAATGACTGGCCTTTATATTACCATCAATTTCCCATTATGTTGTCATGATTTTTGATGTATTTTCCTCATAAACACTCTTTCCTAAACACTCTTGTTTTTAATGGCCAAACTAGATGATATTGACATCTGCTTATTTGAATGAGTATGATTAACTTAATTTCAAATGGATATAATGCATGTATGATATCTTAAGAACTTTTTAGTTGATTTGTGATTTGCATTGTATAAACTAATGTGGTTTGGCAAGAAGGAAGATTAATGCATAAATGGTTGAGAACTTTTGAATTAATCTCATGACAATCTAGTAAGAGGGGGTTCAACCCTTACATTATTCGCCATCTTCAATACCCAACACATCTCAATCAATTGATAAGGGATGAAAAATGAAATAGATCTTGTCCTCCTCATCGATGAAGTTGACCATCAGACTACCAGTGCTAAGAGACAACAATTAACTCCTTACACAACTCGATCTTTTCAAATCTCATTTTTATTTTGAAACTGAAACTAGAGGAAGAGGGAGGATAACCTTCTTAACTCAACTGTGCTAGGAAAAAAGGAAATTGAGTAAACACCATCTATCAATCAAAGATTTGATTAATGCATTTTTCTGATTTCTCTTATTCCTTTGAATTGTAATGATTAGTGCTTTGGAAGGTGGAACTTGTGAATATATAAACATGATTGTTAATGTCGTGATTGCTTCTTTATTTTTATATATGTACAATGGTTATTGATTCCAAGGAGCCTTTTTCATTCGAAAAAAAAGCCTCTCATCTACTAGGAAATGGCCTTATTCTTATCTGACTTCTAGCAAATTGCATGAAGAGATGGAGGCTAAAACCACTACGTTAATCTATGGGAACTGAAGTGGAATGAGCTACCCATAGTTGATAATTCATATCACTACAACATTGTTAGGAATTTTGACTATATTAGACTTCTGTGGTTTTGCATATATATTGTCCCACACCTCAAAAGTTTACATGATCCATGGTTGACAATTTAAAGTGAGTTGTGGAGTTAAGTATATATTGTTGTAATGTTGTAGCCCAACATGTGCTTTTGATACTTTGTTTCTTCTTCGATTTCTCCTTTTCCTTATTATTCTTGTCCCCAATTGCTAAGATGAATTCCTCATAGATATCCTTTTGGATTTCAAATCCATGTTGTTTCCCTGATGTTGTTCCTATTCCTCATATAATTTCTTATTATATCCTTCATTTCATTTGTTGGTTGCAATCAAAGCTTCTTTTGGTTCTAGTACTCTTTCTATTTATATCATTTTGAATTGATTTCCCATATCTCCTTTAGTAGTATTGTATACCTTCGTAGAATTTACCAGTCAAATCGCTGGGCGGAGGGGGGTCCCTTGTCCCACAAACAAGGGGGTCTCATACACCAATTTGGTGTGCTGGCTTGGCCGTGACCTTAAAAATATATTATTATTATTATTATAGTGTTATCAACATTACTTGAGTTGCAATTTGAGCAAGAAATCTATCCTAGTATATTGCAAATGCAAGTTTGATATAAACCCCACATGCCACATGCATAGCATTTGAAATATATTTTACATTCTTGAGTTGCAATTTCAGCAAGAAATCTATCCTAGGATATTGTAAATGAAATTGTTTGATATAGACCCCACATCCCACCTGATACATGCATAGCATTTGAAAGCTATTTTGCGTTCTTGTAGAGTTTTAATATTAGGGGTTTTATGATTATGCACCAGGGACTTGAATACATTTTGGGTTTTCCATGGTTTGAGTCCTTGATTCCTCGATACCCATATGTTTCCTCCTCATGGATATTTTGTTATGAAATATCCTTGTTGATTCCTTGTGTTGATAAGAGAATTGTTCCAAGAATTGTCAAATGTATTATGAGTTCTGCAAAATTGAATTTATTCGGTTTCCTTGATTCCCTGTATTCGTATTAATTATCCCTGTTTCTTTCATGCTATTTTTTTGCATTGGGTTCATGTATTTTTATCTCCTTTATCTTCTCCAGGTTCTTTGATTTTAATTATGCATCTAGTTGTGATTTTCAACATTTTTCTTTTAGTTCCATATCTTGTATGTAAGGAATTCGCCTTCCATATGAATTGTCACTTGTATTGCATCCTTATAGTGTTCGTGATAATTTGTTCTTACATGTGATCTTATTGTATCTAGGAGTCATGTGATTAACCAATGTATCTTTTGTGCTTTCTGTATTTCCTACCCAAGTTGTCTACTTAAGTCTTTGAGTATGGCATCGACATACGACCATGATTTTTCCTTTCATCTATTTTATTTCTCTTAACATTACAAATGTCGAGGTTTTTTCTTTTGGAGAAGCATATATGAGAAAAGTTTTCAATCACATCCTCCCATGTGTTGAAAGTTTTCTAGTTTCACTTTTTTTTATACCATGGGAGTGCTACTCCTCTTAATATTACTTTAAAAATGATTCATTTTTTTTTGGATTCACTTCATCAATTTTTTTTTTTTTTTTTTTTTTTCTTTTAGATCTAGAGGAATCGGTAAATCACCAAGATTACCTAGGGGTGGCCTAGGTTCAAATATGACTGGCTGCCACTATAACCCCTAGGATTAACATCCCACAAGCTAATTCCTAGCGGGAAACTTATGACCTAGCAAGGGCCAAGAAGTCTTGAATCTAACTAGGGTGGAACCTCTATCCCATGGGGAGTCTACCCTTCTAGCCTTATCACAACGGGCCAAAATGTCCACTTTATGGGAATTGAACCTAGATGGGGAGGATAACAAACATGCTACCCAACCACCCGAGCTATGAAAATGTCCACTTCATCGGATTCTTTCCATAATGATAGTATAATGAATATAGGATCATCACCATTCTTTGATTGATCAAATATAGGTACTTTTATTATATTTGTACATGTCTTTTCCATGGGAACATTTTCTTGATCGTAAATCTCATTATTATCTCTTTCCACCTTGTTTCACCGTTTGATTATTTGATTGTTGCTCAAATGATTTAGATTCTCTTTAGAGTTGGGAACCATAATTTCAATGTTTCTCTAAGTGATATAATTATTCTCATTTTCTTATTTCATTAGTATTCTTTAATACTTTATATGTTTCATGGTGGGTCACCATTTTTTTTGGAAACATTTTTTCCGAGTTTGTTTTTTCTACAGTGAAAACCCTTTACTTATTGAAGCAAATAGCTTTTACCCTAGAATTGTTATCAAAATTAACTTATTGAAACAATTTGTTCATGTGTCTAGTGGTATGATTCCCTTAGTTTGTAACAAGGGATGGAGATTTGATGGAATGCCCACCAAATATTGTCTATAAAATAGTCACAATATTCATATATAGAAATTTAACATTTATATAGTAACCTGTTTTACTATATGATATTAATACTAAATGGAAATACTCTAATTAAATTAAGATAAAAGCAAAACATCCCAATCAAGAACACCATACATTTATAGTGGGAAAATCCTCGAATATTGAGCAAAAAACCCATTGTTCAAAACAATAATAAGAGTACTTATTTCAATTCTTCTTGTTACAAAATCCAATGAATGATGACTTCTCCAATAGCATCAAAACATCATCACAAAAGTGGTAAACAATGAACTATATCAACATCATCTGTAGCTTCTAATATTCTTTACTTATACATGTCAATCACTTGCCCTTTTTGGCCCAATGACTAGGGAAGCACTCATATGTACTTGCCTTGATAAAAATATAAATGGATTTTAAAGGTAAATGAGGCTTTTACACCCAAAGATAATGTACTAAAACATAATAAAAGATTATCTTTCACATCTATGGGAGATATTCACAAGACACAAAAGGCATGGTTTTTTTTCTTTTTCTTTGAATCAAAGTGTTTATTAAGTGCAATAAAAGGAAAATGATTGGGATACATTATTAGTCAAAAGGGGATATGTTTTGATCCACCGTGAGTCTATGTGATAATATAATTGAATCCCTTAACACATAAAAATTTTGTTCGATCATTCTTTGGGAAGATAAATTGTGTGAGAATATTTGTCCCAAAATATGTAACTATTGTGAATCCAAACAATGTGTTGTTAAAAAGGGGGGAGGATTTTGAATGGACAATCAAGGTACACCACGATTTTAGGAACGTTAAAATGACCATATCACTTGCCCCTATCTCCGTAAGTATTGACCTGAACAATTTTTTTATTCTTTATTCATTTTCCTTAGGTGAAATGATCATTGTTATCTTGAATTAGAATAATGAGGAGGGAAATGAACTGTTGATTCTCTTCTTGAGCACTATGGTAAGGAACATGAGTTAAGATACAATATGATTGAAAAACAAGTTTTTACATTGGTGAAGGTGGTCATTTGATATGCAAAATATCTTAGATATTCCACTGGACAGTGCATCACAACAGATCTAATAAAATACTGAAATCTTTATTGTGAAGGTTAATTTCCTTTAGATCTCAAAATTATTCAATTACTGTTTTTTTTCTTAAAATGTATGAAATAAATTAAATGCGAAAAAATAGAGAACACAAATAAATACTCTCACACCATCCAAAAATAAACATGTAACAACCATACCAAAGTTTAGTACACTAGTATGGGGGGGAATGGTACATTACTCTTCTCAAAGCCTCCAAGTAGTAGCCTTGTTCCCTACGAGTGACAACACTGGACTAGGACACAAAGATGGCCACCAAGGTGAAACAAGGCAAAAAATATAACTTCTAAGCCTATGATTCATTATCAGATTCAACCCATGATCCTCACCTAAGAGCCTAATGCATTAAGTATGGCACTTTATATGAAACAATGACTAGTGTACCTCATATTATGATCAACCGCCATCATCCAATGAACCATGCTCATTAGATGTGATGAGTTGAGATGATGATGAGAGAGGTGTGTAGAAGGGTTGGTGGGTTGTTTCCTGTGAGAATATTGATCATCATCATCATCATCATCATCAGGATCAATGTCTTCATTGTGGGCCATAAGACATGATCTCCTCTAGTTACCCCTAGGTGAGAGGGGGTAGCATCTAGTTCCAACATGGGGACATGTTCTCACCATAGAGCACATGAGAACCTCAACATATTTGGTACTCCAAGACCTGCAACCTGCATCACTCTAAAATTCCTGCTACATTCTAATATAAAATCATTAGTAACAAAGGGCAAGGGGATGTTATCCAATCTGGTTTAGGAAAATATAAAACCATGCGAGAAAGACAATTTTTCGTTTTCATCAATATATCATTTTTTTTATAACATATATATGCTAATCTAACATGAATGCATAATAAAACAAATAATAACATAAATAAAAGGAAAGTAATGCAATAAAGAAAACACATAACATGAACTACCTACCCTAAACTACTCTACTCTAAATATAAAGAAGTCAAGTTCCTTCACCATAATAAGGTTTGAGAAGGGACCCACTAATGGGTAGTGGTAGCCTCCTTCCCTCAGACGTTTATAAATTAAAGGAACCATTCTTAGAATTCTTCTCAATCTTGTAAGGGCCTTGCCATAAACAATTAAATTCCTTGCGCATATTAGGCTTACCCTTCTTCTTGTCCTGACATGGATATTGGTCTTCATTGTTGAAAATATTCCTCTCTTACCTCAGAATCAACCATTTATTCACCATATTGAGTATCCTTTCTTTGTTTCAAAGTAGGATGGTGGGACCTCATCAAGAAAATGTTATTTTAAATGTAATTTCTTTTCATTATTTGGTTTTAAAATTGCAATAGAGCCCAAGTATTTATCTTTATATTTATCCAATTGTTCTTGGTAGTCCTTACCTTTAGGCCTTATCACATCACTAATATCATATTCTTGAGAAAAAGGGAACTCACCCAAGTCTTGATGAAGGTAAGGATTGATAGGAGGATTCAAAGGTATCACTCCATGCATCCACATTATTAGGATCTTCTACATGCTTTTTGGATTTTGGTTGATTTTACAAAGTCGTGTAATTCCCATTTCCTATTGGGAAACGTCATGTCCATATGTAGGTTCCAACCTAAAGTTGCAACCGATTTCATAGATAAAATCATCCCCCAGGCATCAAGCACATCAATGACTACAACAACCATCACAATAACTACCTTAGGATAATTAGCAAGGTAAACTTCAACAACCTTAATCAATTCCAAAAAAATTTAATAAGGCCTTGTGATTTCTAAATCAATTGTTTCATGAACTTCAAAGTCATCACATTAGCATATGCCCCAAAATCAAGCATAAAATTATGAATCCATAAACAATTCACTGTCAAGGAGATGAAAAAAGGTTCATGTTTGTCTCTATTTGGTTCAAAATGATTAGCTTGCAATAATATAGGAGGTTCCTCATACTCCTCTTGGAAATTCAAAAATATATTTACCTTTTCCCTTATAGAAGGAATTTTCATCATCTCTATGAGGGGAACATACACATTAATTTTAGTCAAGACATTAGTCATATCAATGTTCAGGTCTATATCCCTATCCTTAGGAAAGATTGGCTGAGGAGGAGGAGTTGGAGGTAAAGGAGGCCTAGGTCTTGGACCACTAGGAAGGGTCTTAGATGCATACTTCCTTATATTGTAGATTTGGATTTCCTTTTCTCCTAATCCTTTCATCCATTTGATTTAGCATTTCTATCCTAGCTTTCCTAGCATCTTCTTGCTTGTCTTGTTCAAGATTTTCCATGGTCACGTTAAAGTAATCTTGGGAAGAATTGGTACAGGTGGGATCCATTGTATCTAGAAAGTTCAGAGAGTCTTCATTATTTCCGTCATGAAACTTGGGACATTCATGCTCCCAATGAGCATCTCCACAAGGTTTAAACACAGGTGTTTCTTCTTGGTTTATAACATTGGTGGGTGCTAAAGTATTGTGAACCCTTTTCTTGTTTGGAGGTCTAGGTTTCCATCCTTAGTTTCGTCTTTGTGGTTGACCACTATACTGAGGTTTGGGATACAATGCTTGTTGTTGTTCCCTTTCCATGTTAGTAATCTTATTCATTATGAGGGATTAATTTTGGGAAAGGTTGGTTATGATATCTTCAAAATTTTGAGTCATTGATGCCACAGGATCTTGAGTAGTCTCAACGTTATGTAAAGTCCTTTCCTTGGTCTTAGAATTGGCCCTAGGAGCGTGAAAAGGTTCTACCTTAAAAGAGAGAAGATTTTATTCAATATTAGTGGCTTGCTCTTGTGCTTCCCCAAGGGTATTTGGGGACCTGTCTTTAATCATAAAACCAAATTGCCCTTCAAAGGAATTGGTATAGAGAATAACAACAACATCATCCTTTGGGATAAGATTGTCAGGGATTTGTCGAAGTAATTTTTCAAATCTAGTATCAAATTCTTTAACAGTTTTATTATCCATTTTCTTTGCCTCATTCAATTGCAACAATTAAATTCTAGGATCCCTCTTAGTTTCCTATCTTTTCATGAAATCCTTATAGAAATAATCCTAAGTTTTGATACGTTTATCAGGAAGGATATTGTACCATTTTTTAGCATCTTCCACATGAGTGGTAGAAAAGAGTCTCATAACTATATCTTAATTATCATTATTAAGAGGACGATTGCATTTAGGGGTTCCCCAAAAATTGGCTAGATCTTCTTCAACAGTAATGATGTTATTCCCAGAGAACTTGGGCACCCATTTCTCAAACTTTTGAGGCATAGCACGAGGGTATCCAGGGATTACAGACATAGAAAAAGGATTGAAGACATTTGTGTAACGACCCCTCCGTTACGACAACAAACAATGATGTGTAATAGGTTTTTATTTTTTTCATTAGAAAATTAAATTGTCATGATATAATTAATAAAATCACAAGTTACACATCATCACAATTAAATAACGACACATCCAATGCATTAACATAACTAACGACGACGCATAATCAATCCATAAACATAAGGAGAAACACAATTAAACACAACCCGATCATCTGAAGCGAATACAATAAAAGATCAATCACATCATTGAGTAATAACAAACTACTCGTCCAACCTACCCTACATGGTTAGGACCTCCAGGACACATAAGTAACACTCAAGCCCAAGATTCATCCGATTTATTTTGACCACTTAAGGTATCAGGGCTCGCGACTGTTCTGAGGAACAAGGAGGTGTCTAAATTCCTTAATCAATCACAACTCATAACTCCAGTCTAGATTATCATTCATACATCATCATTATCACAAGGCGCAAGAGAAATCTAACTGCTAAACAACCATACATCAACATAATTAATGGCGCAAAAGTAATCATCAATTTTATTTCCAAGGCACGCGAGTAATCTAATCACTTAATTAATCATAAATCAACATTAACTCAGAGATGACACAAAACTCTAGTTTAATTTAAAAGAAGATCATTCTTAATTAAAATAATATATGAGAGATTCAAGTCTAAATTAAAAATCCATTTTAAAATTTTAAAAGAAGGACCCACGATACCTTGATAAATCACTAAGGAAATTTAGAAACACCCCCAAATAAATAAGGAATCAAATAATTAAGCTATGATAAGACCATCTAACAAATTTACCCTTCCTTAAGAAAGCCACCATAAATTAGTACTCACATCTAACAAGTCCCCTTCCATTAAAGAAATTTTAAGTAACAATAAATACTTACCAACTAACAATGATTTCTTTTCTTAAGAATACAATTAGCATTTATTTTAGTCACTAACTCCAATCTTATTCACAACCAACTATTCTAAGGGTTCCATGAACGAAGAGGGGAGTGTATTCTTCAAAAAGGTAAGGATTTAATATTCATTAAAAACATGAGTTCTATTAGATCCTTGTAAAGGAGGTATTTCTATGCAACAAATTTTGGATCTAATCCTATTCTTCTAATAAGGACATTAGAGATGGGTTATAATCCACTAAAATAAGTTAAGGCAACCCAATCCTATTTACAATGAAAGGATCCCAAGTTAGGGTACAATTGAATTAAAAGGAAATAAGATAAGTCAACCTTAAAGAGTAGCACAAAAAATTACATGTTAATTTACATACGATCCTTTAAGAACAAATTAGAATCCATCAGGTGTAACAAGGTTTTGCGCGCATCTAGATGTGAGTTAAGGTAGAGGTTCGAAAAGTCGAGGGAGGGCGCTAGGACTCTGGAAGTTTCAAGAGAATCGTGAGATTTCTGTCAACCCATCCTAGGTTTCAACTTGTTAGGAAGTAGACATACTGAGTAAGGTAAGCTCCTTCCTCCGCACCGTTCGCTCAAGGTAAGGAAAACTGTGGGGCAAGCACCCCCCAAAAAAAACATGTGGCTGTAAAGGTGACAAGAAGGCACTGAAGTTCTCTAGGTAAGCTCCTGCGTCCGACCCGGTTGTGCCAAGTAAGGGGGTGATGTTTCTGAAGCAGTAGCTATAGGAAATTCGCCCAAGGGAAGGACACATGCATGGTTGAGTTGAAGAAATAGATATTGGAGCTTCAATACTCCAAAAACTGTAGAATTCAGAGTTGAAGGGAGTGGATATTTTCACTTGCGAGAGATGCACAACAAGAAATCGTGAGGTTTTGACCCATATCCATCCTTTTGGGTTGAAAACATAGGAAATTAAGAAGTGGCGAAAGAATAAAATTTCTATTGGCATTTATTTAAATGGAACCTTGTATTATTGCGGAAACCCAATGCCTGAGAAAACCCCAATGCGGGACCTTGTATTATTTTTACGTGGAAACTCAATTCCTGAGAAAACCACGTAATTCTTTTCTTATATGTCTTTAAGAAGTACATTCATTGAAAGCATCAAATTCCTTTGTTTTCCAGCTACAAATCGAAGGAGGCTCCAACCCCCTAGATTCTTAGGCTACAACCTGAGGGAAGCTCCAACTCCCCAATTCTCTGTCTACAACTAGAAGGAGGCTACAATCCCCTAGGTTCTCTAGCTACAACCAGAAGGTGGAAACAAACACCTATCCTTTCTTCGTCCAACCACCCTGAAGTATAAATTTCAAATGTAGACAACCTATCACTGTCACTGAATCAACACTGTCACTGAAATCCTGTCACAACTTGTACCAATCTTCTTCAAAAATTTCCTACAGATCTGCAACCTATCTATTCTGCAACACGCAGATGTCCGTACCTTTCCCTACTACAGATCATGGATGTCCACACCTTTCCCTACTAGCTCGCAGATGTGCATGCCTCTATGTGCTGCAACTTATGGACTAGCACAAATATCTTCCAGTATCACAAATTTTGTCTCTGTCACTGTCTCGGTCTCAATCACTGTCTGATCACTCTGTATCTGATCACATACTGGTTGATCTGATAGAAACAATACTCATCCAATATCCAAGTAGATCTAACACAATCATGTACTAGGTTCATACATATGTCTCACTGAACTCATGTGATATAAGAACCCCTTACATTAACCATAAAACAAACCCTCACTGTTATGCAAACCCAACCTGTACTGATAACACTATGTCTCAACCATAAACCCTCAACCATACTCCGAATAACATAGGATATGTTTTGACAAGATGCCCAATGAAGTATCCCAACAACAAACAACCAATACAGTAGCACTGTATCTCTATAGATATATCTTATAGAGAATATACCGTACAACAAACAATCCCTCAAGGACAAGATCTCATTCTCCCATGATCATATCAAAACATTCACCAAGGATATACTTTAGATAAAAATATAACATACCTTTTGTTACTATAGATAGCTCTATTGTACCTTGTTACTGTTAGACTGTAACACACCCGACCCTAAATGCTATTTTAAGGGGTGGGGCATCATAATTTCATTTTTCTTAACTATCCCAAATCTTAATTCCGTGATTTATATCACGTCCTTCTCGTCCATAACTCTCCAAGTTCCTTCATCCACGATGGAAGTACATCCACCGTCCGATCCTATGACTGTACTCAATATTCATTTAACACACAGGCGTCTAACACACAAGTGTCTAACGTGTAGGGAAACAGGGAATTAGACACTTCGGTGCTCCGGTGCTTCGACACTGAACGCATCTTTACTGTCTACACCCGAGACCTCCCAGAGTCTTGAACTCTCGAAGTCTCGTAAACTTGCCACGTGGCTCTGCCCTTCGTGCCTTTTGGTCTCTCTACAATACTATACTCCAAATCCTCCGGAGCCCCGAAGTCCTGGACTACTAGAGTTATGGTCACTTCACCAACCACTTTGGCTAGGCAGGCATGTACCAGGGTATGACACCTAGAAGGGCTAGGGGTGACACATGTCACGTTCTAATAGGCATATAGGGTCTACGAAAAACACAAATCGAGTTGACACATGGCACATTGATCGTGGGTCCACATCACCCTAGTGATGTCGGCTTGCCACGTCACACCAGACTGAAAACCTTCTAACATCCCTCAAATCTCATGGTCGAGATCCAACCACGTAGATCTATAGATCCATGACTCACATTACTTCGCGACTCCGGCCTTCGGGGGTTTTGCGATGAAAACTCCTTTTTTCTACCAGAGTTGGTCAACATCGGGCTGACCACAACCTAGATCTGATGGTTAGGAAAAGTCCTGAAGCGTCCTCGAATCGACGACTCTCGTCACTTCGGGCTTCGGAGATTATCGACAAACCACACCTCAAATTCCCTGGAGTGCCCAGTCTCTAGACTAAAGGATCTAGCGCGACGCGTCCCCTGTTTATCGACTACTAAGAGGGATCCCAAAGGATCCTTAGATCCACGGTCTTGGTCACTTTGCGGCTTTGACCTTCAGGGGTTTTGGCTTTACTGCCACTCCATTCTCCTGAAGCAGGACTCTGTTGAAGTACCATGTGCGGGTCCCTCCTCCTGAATGATCGGACGGTAGGCGGGGCTCCTGACGATCTCCCCCAAATCTACGGTTCTCCTTTACTTCATAAATTAGACACTCGGGGAGTTTGATGCTATGGCATCTCCATTCTCCCGAATTGGTACTTCGTCGAAGTCGCCTTGGTGTAGATCTAATGAGTGAGGGAACCCCCGATCGGTGGCTCGCACTACTTCGCGACGGGGAGTTGGATATTGGTTTAGTCGGTAAGATAGGTTCATCTAACCACTAGGGAAACTGCCCAACACTGGTCGACCTTACAGATAACCGTGACTCTCGGTCACCTTCGGTCGGTTTGTGACTATTTGGGCCGACAATACTCCGAAGTCCTGGACTTCTAGAACTCCGAAGCCAGAAGGACTTAGCTCCCTTAGGTTTAGCATATGGTTCCTGGGTGTTGGTCATATGGATCCTTCTAAACTCTCGCGAGTTAAACGCGAATCTCTTCATCATAAGGTTGTTAAGGACTTGGGAATGATATCCTGGTTGCGCAACAAGGAGTCTGAAGGAGATATCCTCTTCAAATTGATAGGGTCAAATTGATGCAATGCTTTCTATCCTAGACCTCCTATAGGTTTACGTCCCAAGGTGTCTCGAAGGCTGAGTTGGGGCATATAGACGATCAATCAGAAGCATAAGTCCACAGGAAGATAAATGCATACACATAACTTGATCATTCAATACAAAGACCATTATTATATGTATAAATACATGCATTCATTCATTATTCCATTTCAAAACACAAAATATGGAAATACTTATCAGAACCAAAAGACGTGATGCTACTGCTGAAAGGGGTTCATGTTTCCACCCAACCATAGGCTCAGTCACTCCTAACGGATTTACCACTGGCCACCCTCGAGCTAGACCATGATGATCGGAGAGAGAATTCTTTCTTCTGGCTCAACAACAGTCAGGGACAGAGGTTACTCTCCTCCCACAGGATCTTGGCAAGGATTTTTTCTCCATACCAAGCAAGGAGGCCTGCCTGAGTACTTCCTCAGTCACTCAGTACCCGCATTTATCAACTTGTATCATAACTCTACTAGCCACATCCCGTGACTAGAAAACGTTCATTTCCCAGTTCTTATCGAACTTGAGAGCTTAGTCTCTCTTCTCTGCTTCTCTTTGCAGGTCTTCCTCTGCCCACCATGCCTTCCTTTGTTGCCTTCCTTAGCAAGATTGTGTGTGGCCTAAATTCCCAGTCCGTGGTCAGTTCTGAAAGCCTTACAAATGGGAGCTTTGCCACATCCCATCATTAACTCTTGAGGAGGTATTCCCACCTACCAACCTAACTTTAATTCATTCCTGGGTCAGAGGACTGTTCTGGTCTTGAGAAATTAAATCTAGCAAGGTACTGGTTTGGTGGGGGTTATCTCAACCATTCCTAGTTCCCCTCACCATATCTTTCATAGCATTCTTGGTCTATCTTGGCAAACCCCCCTTTTAGTAGTCACGCAACACTCCGTTTTCTATTAATAACATAAGTTACATTCATTGACATTTTATACAAAGGTTCCTCAAATCAAACATTCACACATATCGAGTTTGCCATAGTCTCTTGGCCAATATATTTATATTTACAAACTAGGGGAAACATGGGTGTTACATAGACTTTCCGATAGCCTCTTCTCAGCTCTACAAATTGTAACTGATAGATATGATCTTCCCTTTCTTCAACTTTGGCAACATATCCATGCTCTGTCTTCAGTAAACCTGTGGGTATCTGCGCTTCGTCCCACTATGGCCCACAAATATCTGCGCCCTTCTAGTATTGTAACCTGTAGATGTCTTATTAAAACCCTAGTTCAGTACCCACAATCTCAACCCTTCGACTCCTGCAAATTCTCTCGTCGCTACTTCAGACTCACTGCTATAGATTTATCAATGATAACTGCCCATAACATTTCAAAAAAGAGATATTCAATGTGCTCAAACTTAGGTGCTAATGAGAGACCCTTGCTCTCTTATTTATACTTTCCAAGTATATAACTACTTTAACCAACCACCTTCTTTTAGGGCTAACCCACTTTTAACTACTTTACCCATTTTCAACCACTTTACCATAAATAGAAAACTCACCACTTCTTGTTGCAACTAATTTATTTTTAATTATTTTCTTATTGCAACAACTTTACTCATGATTAACTCCTAGTTACAACTACTTTGACTAGTAAACTTATTCTAGGAGTTTCTAGAATAATTGACTTCTTTTACCTTCTAGGGGCATCTAGATAGCTCATGAGGGTTCTCCAACTTTACTAAGACATATCTCCTCAACCGCGAAGAACTACATGACGTACCACATATCACCGTAAATGGTACACCATACTATCCATCCATGATAGTCTTACCTGCAAATTCACTAATCTTCATTACATTATTCCTTAGAAAAAACATGGGTTCCTTATCTGCACTTGGGGGGATACCGAAAATTTCTATTGCAATTGCTTCAAGGGTTGACATCAATGACAACTAACCAAATTAATCAACAAAAAATAGGCTAAGATAAATATTTTTTTTTGTAGGCTACAAAAGTAAATGAGTCGTTTTGGAGAATGAAGGATTGCGGGTTGTGAGACATGGACATGAGGGAAAAAGGTAAATGGAGAGGAAGTTTGTCTCGCATCCACATTCAAGAGAATTGGCTAAGTATAAAAAGGTAAGCAATGCAATTTGGAGGAAGTAGAAGTAGAAAAGGTCATTCTAAGTGATGTGTGTTTGCAGGTTGCAGGACATGAGAATTTGCGGGATAGGGATGGATTGGTCTCGTGCAACACACAAAAATGACTAAGTTTTGGATTCATGAAAAGTGAATAAGTATAGACTTGCATGTTTGCTGATCTGGGAACTTGATGGTAGCCTGATCCACAACCTGCATTTCAAAGAGAAAAATGACTAAGTAAAGAATATACAAGGAACATATGAAGAAAAGGAAAAATATTAAGGATGGATATATATATACCAACGCTGGTAAAAAAATGTAGATCAACAAGGTCATAGACTCATGGGATTAGGATCAAATCTTACAAGAAGCCAAACCCTAAGGTGAAAATACTTATAAACCTTAGGTGTTGTTTTCCTTCTTTTAGGATGTCTAATTCAAGATCCAAGTGAACTAGATCAAAACCCTAGGGCACATAGACTCCTGGACCTTAGGATTTTTGAAATAGATAAAGACTAAACCTAGGGGGATAACGACTTTTAATCCCTAGAACTAGGTCTTTACATGATTTAAAAAATTAAGGTGAAATAAAAAGGGAGGGGGATATATACTTTTAATCCCTCCTAGGGTTTCAAATAAGAAACTAGCATACAAGGTAACATGCAAAAATTTAGCAACTTGAAGAATTCATCAAAATGCACTAAGTACAAACACTTAAACTTGAAGTAGAAGAGTTACTCATCCAAGTTTCCATGCATGAAGGGAAACCCTAAATCAATATCATCCACCAATAACAAGAGAAAGCATCCACAAGAATCCCTCCAATAGTGTGCATAAGACCTCAATAGAGAAAATAAGAGAGAGAAGACAAGTAGTAGTGATATTTCACAAGTGATGAGTTATGATTTGACACAATGAAGCACTAGCCTCTTTATATGAGGCAACCCTAGTGCATATGTCTACGATAATCCCTAAAATGATGATAAATCCACGGTACAAGTGAGATAGGTTTAGGATGACCCCTAAAATAGCCTCAAACAATAGATAAACATGATAATACATGAAAATATTCCCTCCAAGGTCACATGTGTGGGTGATGTCATGCTCTAAGAGGGCGTAAGAGGCCTCCAAAGGCCACGTCTCATCATCAAATGGTTCAAGCAAGGTGAAGTGTCATGTCTCCTCATCAAAGGTCATGTAAAATTCTCCAAATCATCATCCAAGGGTGCCCTAATGATGGGGTTGGCCCCACTATCATCACACGTGTGACGTAATACTCAAAGTGAGAAACATCCAAGGTGTAAACGAAAGCATCCAAGGTGAAAAGAGGGTGCACCATCTCTCCAAAGAGTCTCCAATCATGTGCAAGTGAAACTTCCTCCATCCAAAGGCTACAAGTCTCTGGGGTACACTATCTAGAAGTGTGGGATCTGTGCCCATATGACCACTAATATGATCGTATATGCAATATGAAATCTCATCCATCCATTGTCCATGGATCAAGAGGTGTGAGAGCCTATATCCGAGTATGTTAAACCATCATGTGACCAAACACTTTGCATCACACATGCAACATCCTGGGTGTAATGCACATTGTCGTGGGTATCATCATAAGGATGTCCTCCAAAAGGATTATGTTAAGTACATCAAGGTCAAACAAAGTCCGCAAAATTAGGTCAAACAAACCATCACACGATAGAATGGTCTTTAGAATCATACAAAGTAAGTCATCACCTAATACATAATTCAAATAAGTAGTTCACATTAAGTATCTTCTTCAAACTTCACATTAGCTTAAGGAATTTATATACAATTTTCCAAGTTTAGGTATGGAAGGACCATCAAAGGACCATATTAGGTGAGCCAATACCTAGGTAGAGGGATATTTCCCCAGAAAACCTATCAAAGTGCAAGTACAATGGATGAAAACGTATCATGGTTACTTCATGGTGATGGTGTCATTAACATGAAAGGCACCATATTTGGTCCATCTTCATGAGTTCCTTTGTGGAGGGAGAACTTGCTTCTTGAGATACCCTTTCCTTGACACTGTGTTAATTCCAAACCCCTTTCTTTCCTTTTGATTTCATTTTTTACGCATTGAAAGTCCCATTTTTAGGTTTCAAGAATCTTATTCTTTCTTTTCTTGTTGGAATTAAGTCCTTTTATATGATATGAATTTAGTGCATTAGGACTAGGGGCAATAGCCTCATAGCAATGGGGAATATCTTAAGTTGGCCTTTGGATTTTAAAGTTTGTCGTTTAATATCCCATTTCTTTCTTTCTTTCATAACATTATTTTTTTTATCATTTTTTGTAGCAACTACATCAACCTTGACATTTTATCCCTTCTTCTCAAAGAAGAATGAACCATGGGCCTTTTTGTTGTACATGTAACAACGATACACAAGTTTAGTACACTACGAAAGGATCCAGGATGGAAAGTGTTAAGTATGGGGGGGAACAATATGTTACTCTTCTCAAAGCCTCCAAGTAGTAGCCCAGTTCTCCAAGAGTGACAACACTGGAATATGACACAAAGATGGACATCAAGGTGAAACAAGGCAACAAATATAACTTATAAGCCTATAATTTATTATGAGAGTCAACCCATGATCCTCACCTTAGATCCTAATGCATTAAGTATGACACTTTATATGAAACAATGACTAGTGTACCTCATAATATGCTGGACCACCATCATCTAAAGAACTATGTTGATTAAATGTGATGAGTTGAGTCGATGAGGAGAGAGGCTCGTAGAAGGGCTGGTGGGTTGCTTCTTGTGAGGATATTGATCATCATCACCACCGAGATCAATGTCTTCATTGTGGTCCATGAGACATCATATCCTCTAGTTACCCCTAGGTGAGAGGGGGTAACATAGCACATGTAGCACTCCCATAAGTACTATATTGTTTTTTGATGCATACCCCCTACTCTCCCTTGGGGATACGCGACCTCTCGGTCTAGGATTGATCGACTTTGGGAGATGAATCAACTCACATGTTCACACTGAACCTCTTCTATTTTCTCCATAGGTCAAAGTCTTACTTCTTGGGTGCGAAATCCCCCTTTCGGGAGTTTCTGAGTACCCGTAGAGTCCTTCACGTGACCCTGGTCAAAACTATGGGCTTAAACCTTCGTTCCCCCCTGTACTTCGAAACTTCGGGCTTCGAGTGCTCTTGACACACCTGACTCCAAATCCGTCGAACTCCAAACTCGCGAACACACCCTTAGACCAGATCTACGACCCACACTCCTTTCACAACCAACAACTGAGATTTACTTCGAGACTCCGAATTTGGGAGTTCTGAGTGTTCCAAAAACCCCTTTTCTATGGAATGACCTTTACCCAGAGTTACAGATCAAGCACCATGTGCTCTTCTTGATCGATGGTTGAGTTCCATCCCTTTACTCTGCTCCAGACGACTTATCATCAATGCTCCTCTGCGTTCTTTCTCCCGGAGTATCAATCCTACGAAGTAACAGATCTCCCGCCACGCATCCTGTGCCAATGGACGACTCTGATGAAATCTGGTGCTCTGGACTTCGGGATTTCTAGTGCCTTCACTCTCCTCTTTCCTCTAGAGTCACTTTTCCCTGGAGTAAATATCCACTCACCACGTGTTCCAACAACGTACGACTAGGATGATTCCTTTACCTTGGGAGCTTCAGACGACTTTTGGTCAACGCTCCACTTTATCCTCTCCTTTGATTTTCTCTGGAGTATGCACTTTCGGACTCCACGATGTACTAACACGTGTCCCTCTCAAATCAATGGTCACGATTTACTTCAACAATTCAAGCTTCGGAAGTTTTGGCTTCACTACTCTCGATTTCCTCTGGAGTTCTCTTCTCCCGGAGTACATGGATCTTTGCCATGTGTCTTTCTGGATCTAACGGTCCAGATATACTTCGCTCTTTGCGACTTCGTGAAGCTTGTGCTTTGTTGCACACAAATCTTTCAGAATTTTTACCTCCCAGACTCTCTGATCGGCTACCACATACCCTCCTTTGGATCTACGGTTCAGATGGACTTCGGGCTTTGTAGCTTCAGGAACTTTGACTCCGTCACAAATGAAAAAATGCCAAATATGCAAATTTTGACAGACTTCAGGATTTAACCCCTCCCACCTTTTTCAGTGACCTCGACTTCCTCTGAAGGGATCTCCACCTTTAACTCACAAACTTCAACAAATTTCTCTGTTTCTACTGAATCCTTGTCGCTATCTCTTCCGAGTTTGATTCCTCTGAGGATTTCAACCTCCGACACACTCCTTGCACCTGAAATCTTTGATAAGGTTCAGACTTAGATATTTCTTCACAAGAAATCTTACTATGCACTCCTTGCGCTTCACAATCCTGACCTCTCGACACTTAGTCGATTCTTGACCCCGTGCACTCCTTGTAACACTCGATCCAAGTTTCTCGTTATCCCTCCTGAGCTTCTTTGAGTCAAATATAGACTTTGTCGATGCACACCTTGCGGACAATATGCACTCCTTGCATTTGAGCTCTTAGACGAGAAACAATTGAAACTTATCTAATAATTCATAAGTCCATATAATCAACTATGAACAACATACATAAGCATAATGAAATAAACACACAAAGAACATATCATTCATTCAAATAAACACTGAAATGAACACCGTCCAAGCATTTGGATCAATTTCTGTTTGTTCTATTCATTCATGAAGTATTTACATAAGTAACATAGTTCTTCACTGTCTCTAGACTCTCTATGTCTAACTGCTACATCTAACTTCTTACTCTCTATATTTTTCAACTCATTCTCCCACTCTATTTTGTATTACGCCACACTATCAGAAAACTATCTAAGGAGTCGCTTCTCGAGCTCTGCTCCGTCCTATCTAAATTCTATCCCATTGTCGTTCTCGCCATTACCTACTTAGTCCTATTACAATAAATGTGAGTTATTAACAGATAAGAACTGACACTCTACATCTATAACACCTTATAGTCATGTAAGAGTTTACAACCTCCTCCCATTCTCAGGTGATGACCCGATTCTACAAAAAAAATATTTAAAAATGATATTTTCAGAATATCTCAACAACCCACTTTGATTCCGTTTAATACTGATTCGAAATTTATGTGCGTTGAGGTGTCGAATTCTGTCTCCACACTTAGCCTCTTTGGATTTGATGGTGATGCTCCTGCATCATACTCCCCTGGATAAAATATTCATGGACTCCTGTCCATGAGTTCCTGCATCATTTTTCCATGTCTCAAAATGTCAGGTTGAGTGACCCAAATCGAATCTTCTACTGAGTGATCTTTCCACTTCACTAAATATTCAGGATACATCTTCCTCCTGGTCTTATTTCCAATTCTCTTCTCTAATATTTTCTCCATATGGGTTTTTTCTGTTATGGGCATCTGCTTTTCCCACTGAACTAGTCATCTAGTTCTCCTATATCATCCCTCCTATAAGGATATAGGTTTGCAACATTGAATATCGGTGATATCCGAACATTATCTGGAAACTCAATCTCATAAGCATTGGCTGCAAATTTTCTGAGGATCCTGCATGGTCCTATCTTCTTCATCTTCAACTTGTTATATGTTCCCTTTGGAAACCTTTATTTTCTCAAATGAGCTAGAAATTCATCTCCAACTTCAAATTGAACTTCTCTTCTTTTCTGATCAACTTTGTTCTTGTACCTTTGATTACTGTCCTGTAACTTCTCTCTGACTCGATCATGAAGTATCTACATCTCTGTAGCAAAATAATCTACTCCAGTGCTCTTGAACTTGTTTTGCTTCAAATCTCTCAATTATGTAATCCCTCTCGGATGTATTCCATACACTATCTCGAATGGACTTTTTCCAGTGCTCATGTTTATCGAATTGTTAAATGCAAACTCTGTCTGTGCCAAAACCTGATCCAACTGACGGCCCTGCTCAGTGACTAAACTCCTTAGTAAATTTACCAGACTTATGTTCACCACTTTAGTCTGTCCATCTGTCTGGGGGTGATATGCTAAACTGAAGGACAATTTTGTCCCCGAATTCTTACATAGATTTCTCCAAAAGTGTCCTACAAACTTTGTGTCTCTTTCCGAGACTATGCTTCTAGGCAACCCATGCAGTCTCACAACTTCTCTGAAAAACAAATTGGCTATGTGTGTAGCATTTCTTGTTTTATGAAACAGTATTAAATGTTCCATCTTGGAAAATCTGTCTATCACAACAAATATAGAATCACTTCCCTTCTGGGTTCTAGGTAGTCCCAATACAAAATCCATACTAATTGCATCCCAAGGCCTTTCTAGAATAGGAAATGGCTGATACAAACCAATGTTCTGCTGTCTCCCTTTTGCATATTGGAAAATTCTGCATTTGTTCATAAATTCCTTTACTTGGGACCTCATACCCGACCAATAGTACGAACTGTTCAATTGTGAAAATGTTTTGTCATGACCAAAGTGTCCATCTAAACCTCCACTGTGTTTCTCTTTCAGCAGGTTGTCTCTCATAGAGCATATGAGTATGCACAATTGACTTCCCTTGAACAATAATCCATCTTGGATTAAATATTCTGTCCATGGGCTCCTGTTCTCCAACAAAGGGTTCTCACATGCCTCATAAGCCTCCTTAAAATATGGATCTTCTTGGTACATTTCCTTAAGGTGTTCAAACCCTAAGGTATTCACTTGGAATTCATATATTATCAAACTCCTCCTGCTCAAAGCATATGCAACTTTGTTAGCAATTCCAGAAATATGTTTAATGACAAAAGTAAAATTCTTCATGAATTCTATCCACTTAGCATGCCTCTGATTCAAACTTTCTTTCCTAGTAATAAATTGTAAAGCTTGATTATCACTATACAAGACAAAATCGCTCGGAATTAGACAGTGTATCCACTTCTTCAAAGCTTGAATCACTGCATAAAACTCTTTGTCATATGTGGAATAATTTTTCTTGGTTTCATTCAGTTTCTCACAGAAATAAGCAACTGGCTTGTTATTTGACTCAAGACTGCTCCAATAGCTACTCCACTTGCATCACATCTTACCTGAAATGTTTTCCCAAAATCTGGAAAGACCAGAATTGGTTGTCCCGTGATCTTCTCCTTCAACACTCTGAATATTTTTTCAGCCTCTTCTGTCCAATTAAAATACTTGTGTTTATTCTTAACAGTATCTAGTATGGGCATACATATACCGTTGAAATTTCTGATAAATTTCCTATAAAAACTTGCTAACCCATGAAATATTCTCACCTCAAATATGCTTCTTGGAGATGGCCATTCTTTGATTGCTCTCACCTTCTCTAGATCCATCTTCAATTCATTTGAAGAGATCACAAAACCCAAGTATATGAGTTCTCTCCTCATAAAAAAACTTTTCTTTAAGTTTATCAACAACTTTTCTTGCTGCAATCTCCTCATAACTAATGCCAAGTGTTTTAAATGTTCTTCCTCTGTTTTACTGAAGATTAGTATATCAACCAGATATACAATCACAAATTTACCTATGAAGTCTTTCAATACTTCATTCATCAACCTCATAAATTTGCTTGGGGCATTTGTCAACCCAAATGACATGACCATCCATTCAAACAAACCTTCATTCGTATTGAATGTTGTCTTCCATTCATCTCCCTCTATCATTCTTATATGATGATATCCACTCTTCATGTATATTTTTGAAAAATAACTTGCCCCACTCAAGCAATCCATCAAATAATCGATTCTTTGCAAAGGGAATCTATACCTGATGGTGATCTTGTTGATGGCTCGAGAATCTGTACACATTCTCCATCCTCCATCCTTCTTTGGACTCAACACAGTTGGTATTATGCATGGGCTTATAATTTCCCTGACTAAACCTTTATCCAACAACTCCTAGACTTGATTCTTGACCTCTTCATTCTCTCGATGTGTCAACCTATATGATGCTTTGTTTGGAAAACTAGCTCCTAGAATAAGGTCAATGTGATGGTCCATATAAGTAGTTTTAAGGATAACCCTTGGCTTCCTCACTACATCAAACTACATCTCTTGTTCCTTCTTGATCTCATTCAAGAGTTCCTTCCCACTCATGAGAAGTATACTTTAACTAGCCTCCTTCTCTGGTTCCTTGTTTTCTATTGGAAACAACATGTGTGTTCTACCATTCTTCTCTAGGGTGTACGTATTTTTTCTTCCATCATGAATGAAATTTCTATCAAACTGCCATGGTCTCCCCAACAAAATATGACAAACATCCATAGGAATTACATCACATAAAATCTCATCCCTATAGCCTCCTATTTTAAATTCAACTTTGCATTGTTGGATTACCATTACTTGATGTCCTTTCTGCAACCATGATACTTTGTACGGGTTTTGGTGTGCATTTGTCTCCAACTCTAGTTTCTCCACCATTTCTGTGGATACTAGATTATCAGTGATCCCACTGTCTATAATCATCTTGCAAACTCCGTCCTTTGTTTTGAAAGCAGTCCTGAACAATTTTGTTTGCTGAACTGGTTCTTCTACCTCCTTCTCTGGATTTAGAAGAACTTTACTAATCATAATGTTCCGTCCTCCTCCTGCTTTTGCTTCCACATTCTTCTGAGCTTTAGAAATGTGTGCTTCTCCTCCTCCTTCTTTCTTTCTCTCAGGACATTCCCAAGACATGTGTCCTATCTTTCCACATGCATAACATCTGAATTCAACTCCTCTACCTCTTCCCCTTCCTCTAGGAAAATAGTTTCTTCCTCTGCGCTATCCTTCCTTAGAACTTCCCCCTTTTTCTGGGTGATTATGATGTTTTCCAGCCTCTTGCTTTGGCTTCTGGAAATTCTCTCGGACAGTTCCCTTACCTCTTCTTGAATTTCCTCCCCTGTTTCGCTGTATTTGTTTTCTAGCCAACTTCTCTTCAGATTTCAGGGCTACTTGATAAGCATCCTCGATTGTACAATAGACATCATGCTGATCTCCTCTTGTATTTCATATCTCAACCCATTTATATACCTGGCTGTTTTCTCATCATCATTTTCTCTCTGTCCATCCCTAATATTCAGTCCATAGAATTATTTAGTGTATGCTTTCACTGAAAAACTTTTTTGTCTCAGGTTCTATAACTTTCTGAACAGATTTATCTGATAGTATTTAGGGATAAATTTTTCTTTCAACTTAGCTACCATTTTATCCCAACTTTTGATTTTCTTCTTACCTCTGCATCTGCGATCAACTTGTAGTTCATCCCACCATAACGCTGCATCACCTTTCAACCTGGTTATTGCATGCTTCACTTTCTTTTCTTCTTCATTTTTTTCATAATCGAAGTATTTGTCCATCGCACGTACCCAATCTAACAATTCTTCGACTTCCAAATTGCCTTCATAGATCGAGACTTCTACTTTTGCTCTGGCTCCTATTCTCGAAACAAGTCTTAACAGTCTTTTTTCCGCAGGTTATTCTTCTGCAACTCCTTCTTCTTCTACCTCTTCACTTTCAGCTTCACTGATGTTACCAACATCTGGTGCTCTCTTCTGTGCTGTTTCCATGGCATCCAATATCATTCTGAGTTGCCTCATTTCTTCTTCCATTTCTGGATTCTCTCTGTACCTTCTAGGTGGCATGATTCCATTGATTTGGTTCCCTCTTTTCTGGCTTGATTATATCAAACATAACTCCTTCATCTTTGTTTGTTGTCTTCAAGAAAAGTCACGCTTTAATACCGCTAGATGGTATTAAACTTTATTCTCTGTCTCCTTTGTCTACTGTCTGCAAACAAAAATCAGGCTCTGATACCACTTGATGGTATCATAGTATCTTCTTTCACCTCCTTGCCTTTTCCTACGATTTGCAGAAAAAATATTGGCTCTGATACCACTTGATAAATACCCCCTACTCTCCCTTGAGGCTGTGTGACCTCTTGGTATAGGATCGATTGACTTCAGGAGCTGAATCATCTCACAGGTTCACACTAAACCTCTTCTATTTTCTCCGCAGGTCAAAGTATTACTTCTTGGGTGCAAAATCCCCCTTTAGGGAGTTTCTAAGTACCCGAAGAGTCCTCCACGTGACCCTGTTGAAAACCGTGGGATTAAACCTTCGTTCCCCCCGCACTTCATAACTTCGAGCTTTGGGTTCTCTCGACACACCTGACTCCAAATATGCCGAACTTCAAACTTGCGAACAGACCCTCTGACCAGATCTACATCCCACACTCCTTTCACAACCAATGAATGAGATTTACTTCAGGACTCCAACTTCGGGAGTTCTGAGTGTTCCAAACACCTCTTTTCTTCGGAATGACCTTTACTCGGAGTTACAGATCAAGCACCACGTTCTCTTCTTGATCGATGGCTGAGGTTCATCCCTTTACTCTGCTCCAGACGACTTATCGTCAATGATCCTCCGCGTTCTTTCTCCCGGAGTATCAATCGTCCAAAGTAACATATCTCCCACCACGCATCTTGTGCTAATGGAAAACTCTAATGAAATCCGATGCTCTGGCCTTTGGGAGTTCTCGTGTCTTCACTCTTTTCTTTCCTCTGGAGTCACTTTTCCCCGGAGTAAATCTCCACTCACCACGTGTTCCAACAATGGACGACTAGGATGATTCCTTTACCTTGGGAGATTCAGACGACTTCTGGTCAATGCTCCACTTCCTCCTCTCCTTTTCTTTTCTCCGGAGTACGTACTTCTGGACTCCACGATCTACTAGCGCGTGTCCCTCTCAAATCAATGGTTATGATTTACTTCGACAGTTTTGGCTTCACTACTCTCGATTTCCTCTGGAGTGATATTCTCCTGGAGTACATGGATCTTCGCCGCGTGTCTTTTTGGATCTAACGGTCCAGATCTACTCCACTCTTCATGACTTCGTGAAGTTTGTGCTTTGCTGCACGCAAATCTTCTGGAATTCTTCCCTCCTGGACTCTTTGATCGACTGCCACGTACCCTCCTCTGGATCTAGGGTCCATATGGACTTCGGGCTTCGTAGCCTCGGGAACTTTGACTCCGTCACAAATGAATTTTCCCCACAACATTTGATTGTGTATTAGTCTCCACAGGATTTTTTTAGCCAAATCCTTGCTAAACTAGAAAATATTTTTTATCCCCCATGCTCGCAACTCTTTTGGCATCACCAATTTCTGCCACCTTATCAGGGGAATACCATCGACCTCCTTTTTTTTTGGACTACAAGGATTGAAAACAAAATTTTCTAACTTGAGTTAGAATCCCTCTTGGGATTTTTTCTATTGATGTACAAAACACCATAATGTTACTTAGCATAGATTTTATAAGGACCAATCACCCCCCTTTAAATAACCATTTGTTTACCCACATTCAAATTTGAGCCTAATTTTTCTTAACAAGCCACAACCAATCCATGAAAGAATATGAATTTTTCTTTAAATAAAAACCCAAATATTTTAAACTGACTTCTATTTTAATATGCTCGTATGAGAGGACAAATTTTAACATATTTTTTAAATCTTCGCTCAATCTATGAACTCTCATTGAGGGTTTTTCTCAGTTTATCTCCATTCCTATAACTTGACAACAAATATTTAGAATGTCTCTTAAAACTTTGAACTCCTTCTGAGATATTTCACCAAAAATCATAACATCATCAACAAAAGGAGATGGGTTAAATAAACTATCTTAGAGATTTGCAGTCCTTTGAGCGTCCCACTGTTTTTTTCATTTTGTATGAGCTTACTCAAGCCCTTTGCAACAATAAGGAAAAGAAATGGAGATAACACACACCACTGACGAAGGAATCTTGGTGGATGAAAAATATTAGAAGGGGAGCCGTTAATTAAGACTGAAAAAGAGGTCGATGAAATGTAGGCCATGATCCAGTTCACCAAATGAAGGTTCATTCCCATTTGAATTAAAGCTAGACAGATGGAAAATCAACATACTTTATCATATGCTTTGGAGAGATCAATTTACAGAGCAATAGAAGGTATATTTAGTGTATTTATGGAGTGTATGTGATGCAGGAGCATCTCTCCACGTCAACAATGCGTTAGCCAGCCAACAGATTCAGTGCACATTAATGGAGAAAGGGAGAGGCACAACCCTCTCAATTTTAAAATTTGAAATGTAATAAATGGTTGTAAGGATGATAAATGCTAGACCATGCCTTTTTACAGGTAATGGTTAGGGTTTCCTTAAATGGTTAGCTGTAGCAGGTCCAGGTCATAGTCAGGGCTGGACATTCATTTATGGAATGAAGTCATAGAGGTATGGAGTTGCTTTGTGATAGTGATAGCTCAGAGATGGTTATGAGGATAAGCTCATGGGAGCCCTCGTTTTGTAGGGAATGTTAGGAATCAGAGTAGGGAGTTAGAGGAGGGGGAGATATTGGTTAGAGAGGTCTGGGTAGAGAGGCCTTAGGAGGTCTTAGAATTTTTGAGAGAACTTGATAGAGCTAAGACTGGTTACAACCCAACCTTGTAAAACATATGTATAGATACACATAGATTAATAGAAAAGCAGTGTTTCCTACATATTGTGTGTTTATGAGGTTATATGTTTTTATGCATCAAATGTTTTAAATGCGTAACTAGTGAATCGTTTCAGAGGTTTCAATTTCTTCTTGTCTTTGAGTTTCCGAGTGCAAGGAGTGCACATAGTCTGCAAGGTGTGCATTGACAGGGGTGAGGTAACCTCAGGAAATCTCAAGAGGGATAGCGTTGAACCTTCATCAATAGAAGTGCAAGGAGTGCACAGGAAGAACTCTATCTCGAGTTCAGGGAAAACAGAACTACTGAAGGTTTTGTAAAGCTCTGCTAGGATGGCATCAAGTGTGTGCATAGAGTGCACAAGAGGGACTCTATTTTGAGTTCAGGGAGGAGAAGTGTCGAGGAGAGACACTTACAGAGTTGTTGAACACTCTGTAGGCTCTGCAAGGCATGCATCGAGCAGAAGAACGCCAGGAGGGCATGAATAATTTCTCTGCAAGAAATACTTCGAATTGAGTTATTCAAAACCTCAACAACACTAGGAGTGTGCGAGTGTGAACTTGTATCAAGTTCTTAAGTTTAGGAGGAATAGTGCCTTTGTGCACAAAGCAATATCAGAAAGGAGAAAAAGGCAGAGAAAACCTTTTGAGGTTTCTGAGTTGAAAAAGCTCAGTAGGGGAAGAATTTCTATAATGCAGAAGAGACCCAAAGGAACTGGGTTCATAAGAGGAAGAGTCGAAGGTAGAAACCTTCGACACTTAGAAAATATCTTAAGTTAGAGAGAAAGGGAAGCTCAGGAAGGAGGAGAAACAATTGCCATTAGATCACCTGGGAAGATGAGATCTGGACCATTAGATCCGTGTTCAGATAGGAGGAGTGCACATAGGAGATGTTCAAATCTGAGCCGTCAGATCTGGAGGCATGGATCAACATCCATTGATCTCGAGGTAAGGTGCGCATGGTTTAAGTTTTTGGAATTTCGCTTACCGGGAGATGAAAGAGGAGAGCCTTTCTGCTCTCATGCCAAGAATCACGAAAGGGAGGTTTGCGATTAGACCCTGACCGTCAATCAGGACGAGATATGGACCGTTGATCGTCTGGAGTCTGGACCGTCAGATCTCGTGCAGAGGGCCGACAAACACATGATCTGCGAGATTAGCACGAGTCTTAGCGCTCATACCAAGGAGGTGTTTTGGGATTTCGTTACCGGGAGATCCGAGGGAAGAGTCTCGACACTCGTTCCCCAAATTCATGAAAGGATATTTCGTGAAGGGATCCAGACCATTGGTCACAGAGGTTTATGAGATGTCAGATATGAAGGACGTGTGGCAGAGATCTGGAGGCCATCGACGTTTTCATCACCAGGAGAACAAGGGTGAATACCAGTGAAATATCACGAAAGGAGAGTTCACGAAAGATCTCTCAAGGAGGGATTTCGGTGTTTCATGGACCAGGAAAATGAGAGGGAGAATCTTTCGACTCTCATACGATAAATCGTGAAAGGGTCAACACTGTTGATCCAAGGGAAGATCTGGATCGTTGAGCGTCCAAGGAGGAACTTCGGGTTTTCGGAAACCGGAAGATTAGGGAATAGAGGCCTTTTTATTCTTATCCCTAGGTCACAAGAGAAAGGTCGCATGATGAGAAGCAAAGGGAGGTTCTAGTCCGTGGATCGACATTTTGGGATTCTGGAGTTCAATGGAGAAGGAGTCGTGAGATGTGGAGTCCCGACTCGCAAAACAATCACGATCGTTGAAGTGAGGAGGAAGCAGGGCTGTTGGATCTGCCCTATATAAGGACCGGGATTTGGGTTTCAGGGATTTGATAAGGCAAGGAGGAGAGACACTGCATCGCGATTCCCCGAATCATGAAACCCAAAGTTCTCAAAGGAGTTGAGCCCAGGGTTATGGAGAGTGGTCATATGGGGAGGACCACGAAAAGAGCTAGTGATCACTAGGATCTTTTCGGGATTTCAAGAATTTGGATACCAGGTTTTCGAGGAGGAAGGATTGGACACATTCCAATATCGGGAAACGCGATGCGCCTAAAGGGTTGGCCCCAGGTCATAGGATAGGGTCACGTGGACGAAATTCGAAGAGAAGAGCTAGAGCTTGATTAAGCCCTTTTCGACATTTCGAGATCCGGGAGCTCGAAGTAAGGAGGAGTCGTGAGACGTGAAGTCCCAACTCGCGAAACCACGAAACAATTGTGGCCATCGATTGAGGAGGATGCATGACCATTAGATCTGGTCTGGAGAAGGATCAGGATTTGGGGTTTCAAGGATTGGAGTGTTGGGTTTACATTGCACCCACACCCACGAAATCGTGAAATGTGAAATAAAATTTGGGGTGTAGGCCATGCTCATAGCGTCGTGGTTGCATGAAGGAAGGGTCACATGCTGGAGATAGGGGAGGAGCTAGCTATGGAGCTAGGCCCCATTTCGGGGTTCAACATTTTAGAGGATAAGGAGCCGGGGAGAGCTCATATATAGAATTCCTGAAACACGAAAGGCATGTATCCTAGAACCTTGGGTCACAACCTATGGTCACGAGAGAGGAAGGGGATAATAGATAAAGGGGCCAACACCAAACTGGGTGTTGGTTCATAACAGAGAAGGGCGCCAAAAGGTGGGGCGTGCATGCAGGTTTAGCCAAGGTCTATGCAGGGACAAAAAGGGACTTGTGGATTTGTTCAAGAGGTTCCAATAGGGAACCGGAGAGCCATTTCGGCTCGTGGAGGTAGAATGATCTAGTGATATAGAGGTCGTGGACCCTACTGAGGTAGGGGGTCTGCATCAGGTGGTATCAGAGCCACTTTCTGTCTGTAGGCTGCAGGCAGAGGGAGGCGAAGTCATAAAGAATATACTCTGATACACACCATCAAGTGGTATAAGAGACATTTTCTATCTGTATATTTCAGGTAGAGGGAGGAAGAGTGGATAAAGAAAACTCTCTGATACACACCATTAGGTGGTATTAGAGTGAGAAATTCCATTTGTAGATTTCAGATGGAAGAGAAGAGGAAGACAGAGTGTTGATGCTCTGTGGTGATTGTTTGCCTGTGTGCAACCATCATTAGACAACATGGTGAGTTGTAAAAGGAGACGGAGATGCTCTCGGATGTAGAGTGATCCATAGGCTTGGAAGGAGGGCAGGTGGAAGATGGAGATGGCTACTAAAGTCCATGAGCGTGGTGGAAGGGGAGACCACCAACATAAAAGAAAAGAAGAAATTGATGAGGAACTCTCTGAGATAAGAACGAGAATGGAACAACTGACATTGAGGATGCAGCAGGAGGCAAAGGTACACTGGAGGTATGAATGGCCTCTGAACAGGAAAGCCAAATGGCCTATTCGAAAGTTTCTAGCCAGAAAATAACAACAAGAGTTGAAGAAGTGGCTGAGGTATGTTGAAAACCTCAGTGACACAGAAGAAGAACTGGTTTGCATCTGTGAGCCAAAAGTTGGAAAACCCCTCGATGATGAGGAAGGGAGATCAATTTCAGATCTCATAAACTGCTAGGAGGGAAGAAGTGAACTTTCAAATTTCCAGGTGGGCAATGGAAGGAGATCGGTGGATGATCTCATAGACTGCCAGGAGGGCAACGATGGAATTTCAAATTTCCAGGTGGGCAATGAGATGAGGTCAGTTGATCTCATATACTACCAGGTGGGCAGAAATGGACTTTCAAGTTGCCAGGAAGGCAATGGAAAGGGATCAGTAGAAGGTCTCGCATACTGCCAGGGGGGCAGTGAGGAAATTTCAAATTGCCAGGTGGCAATGAGAAGGGACCAGTCGGTCTCATAGACTGCCAGGTGAGCAACAAAAAATTCCCAGGATGCCAAGTGGGCAAGGGGGAAGAGATGAGGCTATGTGAAAGTCTCATGAACTTAGAGGAGAGTTCAGATCAACAAGGAGTGCTAATAGGAGAGGGCTAGAAATACATTCTGATCATTGGGGGAATTGAAGTGTTCCTACCAAGCAGCCCAGTCGGGTCCAGAGAATGTGTTGCAGATGAAGCAACAAACGAAGGGAAGCCAGAAGACACTGTCAAAGAGGAGAACATGGAGCATACACTGATGTTTTCCCAAGGAGAAGAAGATGAGCATTCAGAAGAATGGCTCAAAATTTTCAGCCAGGAAGCTGAACATGAGACAACTGTAGTACTGGAAGCTGCAGAAGCAGAAGAAGAAAAGGAGGGAGAAGACAACACATAGTTTTCTAATTTGTGTCAAGAATTGGAAGCCTTGGAGAGAAGGGTAATGGTGAAAAGATTTCACATCCAACAGGACAAGTTGGAAGAAGGTAAATGAGCATACCAGCCTGGGGAGAAGCTGGAAGTATGGCAGTAGGAGAAATGGCAACAACATAACTGTCAAGGGAAGGAGCCGAGCAACAACTCATTGGTAAGATTGAAAAACTAGAATCTGTAGTAGAGTGGCTGCTTAGTGCCAGAAAGGGAGATAAAAACAGCAGGGGATATTAGACATATCTTCCCACTCATAAGGAGGAGTAAATGCAGTCGAGAAGACTGCATGAAGAGAGCTAACCACTGGAGCAGCTGGATGAGGTACTTGAGAAGAAAAGAAGGATGATGTTGAGGTCTGCGCAAGAAGTAGTTAGTGAGGAGAAGCTAAGTAAAGGAGAGCCTGCCATAGTAGCAATGAAGAAGAAAAAGCAGCAACATAGTTGGAGAGGAGCAAGAAGATAGCTCCAAGGCAGAATTTGGGATCCAGGTGGATTTCAATACTAGAGAAGGGGAGCTCATGAGTAGGAGCTCACGATTTTTCTAGCAGAGGAGTATGATGCAGGAACATCTCTCCACGTCAACAATGCACTAGCCAACCAAAACATTCAACGAGCATTAATGGAGAAAGGGAGAGGCACAACCCTCTCAATTTTAAAATTTGAAATGTAATAAATGGTTGTAAGGCTGATAAATGCCAGACCACGCCTTTGTATAGGTAGTGGTTAGGGTTTCCTTTAATGGTTACCTGTTGCAGGTCCAGGTCATAGTCAGGCATGGAAATTCATTTATGGAATGAAGTCGTATAGGTCTGGAGTTTCTCTGTGATAGTGATAACTCAGAGACGGTGATGAGAATAAGCTCATGGGAGCCCTCGTTTTGTAGGGAATGTTAGGACTCAGAGTAGGGAGTCAGAGGAGGAGGAGATATTGGTTAGAGAGGTTTGGGTAGAGAGGCCTTAGGAGGTCTTAGAAGTTCTGAGAGAACTTGATAGAGCTGAGACTGGTTACAGTCTAGCCTTGTAAAACATTTGTATAGATACACATAGATTAATAGAAAATCAATTTTTCCTGCATACTGTGTGTTTATGAGGTTATATGTTTTTATGCATCAAATGTTTTAAATGCGTAACTGGTGAAGCATTTCAGAGGTTTCAATTTCTTCTCGTCTTTAAGTTTCTGAGTGCAAGGAGTGCACATAGTTCGCAAGGTGTGTGTTGAAAGGGGTGAGGTAACCTCATGAAAGCTTAAGAGGGATAGTGTTGAACCTTCATCAACATAAGTGCAAGGAGTGCACAGAAATAAATCTATCTCGATTTCAAGGAAAACAAAACTACTGAAGGTTTTGTAAAGATCTGCCAGGAGGGCATAGAGTGTGTGCATAGAGTGCACAGGAGGGACTCTATTTCGAGTTCAGGGAGGAGAAGTGTTGAGGAGAGACACTTACAGAGTTGCTGAACACTCTATAGGCTCTGCAAGGCGTGCATCGAGCATAAGAATGCCACGAGGGCATGAAGAATTTATTTGCAAGAAATTCTTCGAATTGAGTTATTCGAAACCTCAACAGCACCAGGAGTGTGTGAGTGTGAACTTGTATCAAGTTCTTAAGTTCAGAAGGAACAATGCCTTTGCGCACAGAGCAATATCATAAAGGAGAAGAAGGCAAAGAAAACCTTTCGAGGTTTCTGAATTGACAAAGCTCATGAGGGGAAGCATTTATATAACGCAGAAGAGACCCAAAGGAACTGGGTTCACAAGAGGAAGAGTCAAAGGTAGAAACCTTCGACACTTAGAAAATATCCTAAGTTAGAGAGAAAGGGAAGCTCAGAAAGGAGGAGCAACAACTGCCGTTAGATTAGCTGGGAAGACGAGATCTAGACCGTTAGATCAATGTTCAGATAGGAGGAGTGCACATAGGAGATGTTCAAATAAGAGCTGTCAGATCTGGAGGCATGGATCAACATCCATTGATCTCGAGGTAAGGTGTGCATGGTTTAAGTTTTCGGCATTTCGCGTACTGGGAGACAAAAGAGGAGAGTCTTTTGGCTCTCATTCCAAGAATCGCGAAAGGGAGGTTTTCGATTAGACCCTGACTGTCAATCAGGATGAGATCTGAAGCGTTGATCATCCGGAGTCTGGACCGTTAGATCTCGTACAGAGGGCTGAAAGACACACGATCTGTGAGATCAATGCGAGTCTTAGCGCTTGTGCCAAGGAGGTGTTTCAACATTTCATTACCTGGATATCCGAGGGAAGAGTCTCGACACTCATTCCCCAAAGTCGCGAAAGGATATTTCGTGAAGGGATCTAGGATGTTGGTCACAGAGGTTTATGAGCCATCAGATCTAGAGGATGCGTGGCAGAGATCCAGAGGTCATCGATGTTTTCATCACCAGGAGAACAAGGGAGAAGACTGGTGAGATCTCGCGAAAGGAGAGTTCGTGAAAACATCAGGGTCGTTCATCACGGAGGACACTTGGTGAGCGGTCAAGGTTTCAGGGAAACCCCCGAAAGGTTGTGGGTCGTTGATCCAGTTGGATCATGGTCGTTGGTTCAAGAGGAATTTGGACCATTGATCTCTCAAGGAGGGATTTCAGTGTTTCATGGACCAGGAAAACGAGAGGGAGAATCTTTCAACTCTCATATGAGAAATCGCAAAAGGGTCAGTACCGTTGATCCAGGGGAAGATCTGGACCATTGAGCGTCCAAGGAGGAACTTCGGGGTTTTGGAAAATGAAATATCAGGGAACAAAGGCCTTCGACTTCGCAAGTTGCAAAGTCCCAAAACACCTTGGGACTTATCCCTAGGTCACGGGAGAAAGGTCGCATGATGAGAAACGAAGGGAGGCGTTAGTCTGTGTATCGAAATTTTAGGATCCGAGGGTTCAATGGAGAAGGATTCGTGAGACGTTGATTCCCGACTCGCGAAACTGCAAAACAATCATGACTGTTGAGGTGAGGAGGAAGTAGGGCCGTTAGATCTGGCCTATATAAGGACTAAGATTCATGTTTCGGGGATTTGATAAGGCAAGGAGGAGAGACACTGCATCCCGATTCCTTGAATCACGAAACCCTAAGCGCTCAAAGGAGTTGGGCCCAGGGTTATGGAGAGTGGTCATATGGGGATGACCACAAAAAAAGCTAGTGCTCACTAGGCTCTTTTCGGGATTTCGGGAATTTAGATACCGAGTTTTCGAGGAGGAAGGATTGGACGCGTTACAATCTTGCGAAACAAGATGCGCCTAAAGGGTTGGCCCCAGGTCATAGGACAGGGTCATGTGGACGAAAGTTGAAGGGAAGTGCCAGAGCCCGATTAAGCCCTCTTTGGCATTTCGAGATCCGAAAGCTCGAAGGAAGGAGGATTCGTGAGACGTGAAGTCCAGACTCGTGAAACCATGAAACGATCGTGGCCGTCAATCAAGGAGGATGCAGGAGAAGGATCAAGAATCGAGGTTTCAGGGATTGGAGTGTTGGGTTTACATTGCACCCACACCCACAAAATCGCGAAATGCAAAATAACCTTTAGGGTGTAGGCCATGTTCATAGATTCATGGTCGCATGAAGGAAGGGTCACACGTCGGAGATAGGGGAGGAGCTAGCTGTGGAGCTAGGCCCCATTTCGGGGTTCGACATTTCAGAGGACAAGGAGCCGGGGAGAGATCGTATACAGAATTCCTGAAACGCAAAAGGCGTGTAGCCTAGAACCTTGGGTCATAGCCCAGGGTCACAAGAGAGGAAGGGGATAATAGAGAATGGTGCCAATGCCAAACTGGGTGTTGGTTCATAACAGAGAAGGGCACCAAAAGGTGGGGCATGCAGGCAGGTTTAGCCAAGGCCTGCGTAGGGACAAAAAGGGACCTGTGTATTTGTTCAAGAGGTTCCAACAGGGAACCAGAGAGCCATTTCAGCTCGTGGAGGTATAACGATCCAGTGACCAGGAGGTCGTGGACCCTGCTGAGGTAGGGGGTCTGCATCAGTATGCTTCATGTGCCAGTGATACTGCATCATGGATTTTCCTTTTAAACAAAAAACCAAATTTCTCCTCCGATATTATATCACTCAACAAGGGCTTAAGTATATTAGCAATGATCTTGGATATCAATTTATAGATCATATTACAACAAGATATTGTCCTAAAGTCCTCATAGGATGAGGCCACCTGTTTCTTTAGAATGAGGGCAAGGAAAGTTCTCCTAAAGGATCCCAACATTTTACTAGAGAGGTGATATTCTTGCACCACCTTAAGAAGATCACCCTTTTGTTAAGTTTAGTGTTGTTATTAAGTTCTTTTCAATTTACTAGAGAATAAAAACATAAGTAGGATCACTGAAATAAACACAATAAAAACGTACACAATATTTTATTCTGGTAAACCCTCATAGGGGAGAAAACCCAACAAAAACTTCCTGAATAATAGATTGCCAATACAATGCCAAGACTTAAGACAAAACCACCAAGAATAACCCAGGATTGAGCATGTGCCTCTCTTCTCATTCTTGCAACTGCAACTTCCTTCAAAATATGCACACTAGAAGTGTGAGTGAGTGAGTGATCAAATGAGGCACCCTCCTCACTTATAAATACTAGTATTTGAAGTGCTAGGGTTATGTCTCTTCATCAAGTAGGGATGACTTCTTCCAATAGTGGTTAAAACCACTTTATAAACCTTAGGGGACAACTTCTCAAATACCACCATATAAATATGGTTTGACCAATCCACAAAAGGGGATTTTGTCTTATACAATACTTGACATGATCAATCCACAAAAGGGGATTTGATCTATAAGATAATAACTCAATTATAATTAGAATATTCTTCAAAGTTACAAAATTTCAAAACTCCCCCTTAACGAGAAGGGTATTCTACTGAAATAACCCAATACAACATCATCATGAGAAAGAGAGGGAAACATCATCATCAACATCTGGAACACTAACTACCACATCTATAAATCATAAGAAGTTTTTCTAATCATCAATATCTGTTGCCTTATGTTGTCATTGATGTCAAAGAGTTGATGCCTTTGTCATAGTATCATTGATGTTTTGATGGCCTATGTTTTCATAGATGTAATTGATGTCAAATATGTAAAGTGGTGTCATAGTGATGTATTTTCATGGATTGATGTATAGACGAGATGATGTAAAGGCTGGTCATTATTATCTTCTCATGGTTGATAGGAATAACCAAAGGAATAAACTCCAAAGTGGTCCCCTTATGGTGAAAGCCCTCACGGGAAGATGATCTTGGATAAAGTTCTCAAAGTGGTCCCCTTATGGTGAAATCCCTCACGATAAGACGCTTTGTGGAGTCCAAATAGTTAGGTATCCCAACAGTGTAGTCAGGGAGCTCAAGTTTGATTAAGGAATAATGTAATGAAAATTAGTGAATTTGCAGGAGAAACTATTCCATATGGATAGTATATGTCATGCCATTTCTGGTGATATGTAGAATGCCACATAACTCCTCATATTTAGAGATTCATGGCCATGTGAAGTTGGAGAACCCTCATGAGTTATCTAGAATCCTCTAGAAGGCCAAATAAGTCAAATTATTCTAGAAGCTCCTAGAAGAAGTTGACCAGTCAAAGTGGTTAGTCATGGGTTAAGTGGTTGCAACAAGAAAACAATTAAAAATAAATTAGTTGCAACTAGAATTGGAGAGTTTAATATTTGTGGACAAAGTGGTTAAGTGGACAAAGTGGCTAAAGTGGAAAAAGTGGGTTAAGTGGAAAAATTGGCTAAGTGGACAAAGTGGTTAAGTGGACAAAGTGGTTAAGTGGATACTTCTAGAGGAAGCTACTTGGAGAGTATAAATAAGAGATAAAGGGTCTCCCATTAGTATCCATTGATCATATTGAATATCTACAAGTGAATGAGGTAACCAAAGGAGATATAAGACTAATTTCATAGGGAAGGTGAAGTAAAGAAGGCCAAAATTCAAGGGAGGATAAAGTCTTTTGATGATGCTTTCTAAGGTATGTTATTTACAGGTCATCTCACCATTTTCGCAATAAATTTTATTCTATAATGATTCAAACAGAGAAATATGTAGGCCATTGAGAAAACATATCCAAGTAACTGTGATAGAAATTTCATCTTGTGGGTCATTGTATTTTGGGAGTTACACTCTGTGGAAAATAGGGTTTGTGGCTAGTCTTGAAACTAGTCTAAAATAGGTGTTTTGGGTAAAACCTTCATAACATCTTCCTACAAGATCCAAATTTAGTAAGACCAAATGTGTTGGTTATATTACAATATGTAGTATGTTGTGTACCATTTTCAAATCCATACAACAAATATTCAATGCGGGGCATGCTCTACAAGTGAGCTCTATAGAATAGGACATAATTTAGGAGGGTCTGCCATATTTTTTTGTAACTTATGTTCTCGAAAGTTTTGGACCATGAAATTTGGAGGGGATGGAAAAAAGAGATCATAGTATCTATGGTTAAAATTTCATCCATTGAATCAGAATATTTTCGGAGATATTCTTTGTGGAAGTTAGGGTTCCTAAATAATACTGAAAATATGTTTCAAACAAGTCGGCTTGGTATTTCTTCTATAACTTCTTTTCTGTGGCTTTGCAGACGATGAAATTTGTAGAGGCATGATAGTACATGTAGGAGTACCTCATATATCAATTTCAGAATCATAAACAAAAAAATTAGCTTGTGGTGAATCTTACAAGTTGAGGTAACTTGTTGATTGCATGGAATCATGAATGAAGGGAGGTTGATGAAGTGTTTGGTTGATTGTATGGGAAGATTCTTGTGATGAGCATTTGTTGTAGATATTTGATTATGAGCTGGATCAAATTCTATAACTGGTTGACTTATATTTTTGTTGTTTGTACTACTATATCAATTCTAGTTGGATAGATTGGATTCTATTGGCAATATGAGTCTTGCGACAAGCCAAGTCTTGCTTGAGAGTTGGTGCTCTCCTTGGAGTTGGCGCTCCTTACTTTAGTTGGTGCTGATAAAACCCCTGTGATTGTAATCACATGTAAAACATAATAGAAAATCTTACACATACATATGGTGTCTCTTGTGTTCAATTGTGCTTATGGATTGATTGCTCTTTATTATTGATGGATGCCATTGGTGAATGGTTACATGGAATCTTACAATGATGATGTGTAATATTATGTTTTGAAATGGTTTCTAACTTGAAGTGAGAAAAAATTGTAAAATCCCACACACTAATTCACCCCCCCCTCTTAGTGTGGTTGGTGTGTCCAACAATTGGTATTAGAGCAGGCCTTCACTATAATCCTTAACAAGATCAGAGTAGATCCATGGATACACAAATGGTTGATGAAGTTCCAATATTTGATGAGAAAAAATATTCATCATGGAGAATATAAATGAAAGGGTATTTGAAAGAAAAATGAGTAGGTGTTTGGAAAGCAACTATTGGTGGATCAATTCCCTTGAAGAATAAGTCAAAGTTTGCATCTCAAAAGGAAGAAAAGAAGAATGATGCATTGGCTCTCAAAACCATTTTCAATGGAATCTCAAGTTTTGTCAAAGAAAACATGGGACAATGTACTTCAGCCAAGGATCTATGGATGAAGCTAGAGAAGACATATCAAGGAAAAAATGAAGACACTAAAGACAGTTCCATCAAGAAAAATGAAGGTAAAAAATCTCCAAAATTCTCTGATTGCAATAATTCTAAGTGTGACGATGTTGAATGTTTCTCTACAAGTGAAGAAGAAAATATAGAAGTAGTTTGTATAGAATCAGATGACAGTTATCCTATATATGAAGAGGAAGATTTGTTGAAGCTTAAAGATGAATTTTTATCTGAGTTAGATGATGCTAGCAGTGAAATAAGACATTACTTAATTTCTTTTGAGTATCTTGTAAAATACACCAAGGAGTTCCTAGAAAAGTACCCAAGATATAACATGGCACTAAAGAAAATGCTCAAAGAACAAGAAGAATGTAAAAAGACTCAATTAGAAGAAAAAGAAGAAGAGATCAAAAGACTAAAGAATGAAATAGAATAAAATAAGAAGGTAGATGATGATCTTAGCAAAAGTCTTGAAGTTAATGTCAATCTTAAGACCAAAATTGAAAAAGCCAAAAGAATAGAGGAACTATTGAATAATTAAGTAAATGAAAAGGAAGAGTCATGCCATAAGTTGGAAGCTGAATTTGTTGATCTTATAAAGAAAGTAGAGAAGTCAAACACTCACATCAAGTTCATGAAAATCTCAACAATATTGGATGAGATCCTAGATAGCCAAAGATCTCCAAATGATAAAACAGGTCTTGGATACAACAAGGAATCTATACATCTTGAAGCTAGCACTTCTAAGAAGCATGAGCTAAGTCCTTCGTTCTCAAAAGGTGGAAATAATGTTGCAAGTCAACCATCTACACAAAGCAAGGAAAATTTCAAAAGAACAAAGCAAGGAAGACATCAAGAATCCATATTTACACCTCAAAGAAAATTCAGAAGAGAGACACCTTCAATATGGACGCCAAAGAAAAGGTATGGAAACGTTTTTCATGGTGTTGGCCCTTGACCAAGTTTTGAGGAACACTTGGTCATATTTGACCATTTTTGGACTTCGACAACCTGTCAAAGATGGAGCGCCAGGCGAAGCAAAGATCACAGGATCTCGGTCCACTTTTGGGCCCTTTTAGGGTTTTGGGTTAATAAAATGGGAAAGGGATGTCGGCCCATGGGTTTACCCACGCTTAGGCCCACTTTTGTAATGTATAAATAGAAGGATAGGCAATGTAAGAAGTAGTAGATGTGATTTCTTAGTGCAATTGGTAGTGCATCTATGTGATGTTGAATAAGTGCTCTGTGCGAACTGTGTAAGGCTTGCAAGGCTAAGTGCAAGTTACTGTGAGGTTTCTATAGAAAGCTAAGTGCTGTAACACAGGGAAGAAGGATCTAGCGAGCTTCGCAAATCTTCTGTCCTATGCGAAAAAGGGTTTTGGAGGCTTTGTGCTTGTAACAGATTGAAGGTGATAATAAAGAAGAATATCTTGTGGACGTAGCCCCAGGGTGGGGGTGAACCACGTAAATATGTGTGTTATGCTCTGTTCTTTGATTCAATGTGTTTTTTCTTATGCTATGTTCTTTGATATATCCACTTATGCTCTGTGCTTCTTAGATATATATATGACTGGTATATCTGACATGTATGCAAGTGCTTAGTGCTGATCTGCAAGATCTGATGTGTTTACTGTTGCTAAGTGTTGAAATACTGTAGACCTAAGTGAATGTTGTGATACTCTGTGCTATCTGCGAAGTAGAGTAAGGGTTGGATATTAATGGTTGATTGATTCTAAGTGTGTTGTTAGTAGTATAATCACAGATCTGTGTCCCAGCTAAGGTTGCAGACATCTGAGTCCTGCAACCACCCCTGCCTCTACCTCGGGTGAGACTTCATTTGCTTCGTAGGTGTTGCCGAAAGGGCCGGTAGTTAGGGATTTGTTTGTGCGCTCTTGAGTGTTGAACCCTGGGTTTGCCCCTGTGCCAACAAATGGTTCCGTTGTTGGGACTTGAAACTATGAATGCTGGGAACTGAGGAAGAAGAAACTTTGTGCAAAAGAAAGCTCTGTGCGTAGATTTGTTGCCCTAATGCACAACCTTTTTACTTGACCTGTGAAGCTTTGTGCCAAGAATAAGGTCAGATCTGAAGAAAGGAAGATCATAGCTGAGAAAAGAAGTGAGATCTGAATGCTCTGTTCTCTAAGAAAAGTAAAAGTGGAAATTTCTGAAAGAAAGAGGTTAGATCTGCAGAAAAGAGGTAAGATCTGTAAGCTCTGTGTTCTAATAAAGGTAAGAATAGTCAAAAGTTCTTAGATCTGGAAGCTTTGTGCTCTGTAGAAGTAAAATAAGTGATATTTTTTGTTTCTAGGTATGTTTGATAGATTCTATCCTAGCTTAAAAACTAGGGCATTAATAGATGAAAGAAAGTTTGATATGAATAGATCTGATAAGTATAATGATAGATATGTTATACCTATGCATAGAAAGAATGTCTGGACTAAAAAATGGATGCAGGATCCTAGAAAGAATTTTCTGCAGGTTAGCTATCATGATTCTAGTGCATAGTATAGAAGAGGCTGGGGATCATTTAAAATAAAGCAAGGATTAATCCTATGTTACAGTTGCAGAAAACCAGGCCATCTAGCTAAGGAATTCCCTGGTAGAAGACCTAGTTGTCTCTGTTGCAAAGCTAGGGACCATGAGGTATTGGATTGCCCTAGGATGATCTAAGCTTGAAAGGATAAATCTGAATCAAGAAGACCATAAGGCAGACCTAGAAAAGGTAGAAACCCAACACGAATCAGAGAAAGTATTAATACAGATGAAAGAAACCCTAAAGGAACATAAAGATGTTCGATTTCCAGAGATCTTCAAAGAAAATGAGCAAGTCGAAGAAAGAATAGGGGACTTCGACATTGACTGTATTCTTGATGAAGAAACACAAATGAACATTATGCCAGAAAGAACTTGGGAAGCTATAGGGAATCCTGCCATGATTCCTTCATTGGGAGGAATAGGACTATTCAGAGGAAAACTAATGATGTTATGTGGAAAACTTGCTTAGATACCTATGAAAGTCAATGGAACTTCGACAAAAGAAGATTTTGAGATTATCAAATTCATTGAGGACAATGCCCCGTTTACTATGCTACTCAGAAAACCTTGGATTGAAAGAGATCAATCCAGAAAGAAGGAAGAAGAAGAGGTTTTAGTACAACAGAGACAAGAGTTAAAAGATTTCATGACTAAAAGGATCGCACAGTTGATAGAAGAATAGGAGAACCGCTCGAAGCCATCTAACAAAAGAAGCCCGGATGTCGAGGCCAAAGCTACACAAAAGGATGAAATTTCTACCCCAGACAAAGAAGAAGTGATATACCTAAACCCTAGGAGAGAATCTCACCAGCACGAAGTGACTATGTCCAAGGAAAATAAGAATCAAAATGAGAAGAGAATCACCAAGACGAAGCTCACTGGAAAGACGGATATAAATCTAAGTAAGAAGAAGGCTAAGATTGAAAAATTATAGAAGACCCCAGAGGGTACCTCGCAGTAAGACACTTTGCAGAATTGGATCTTCGTCGGGATATCAAAACAATGACATATGCCACTTCGCCGAGGCGAAGTAATATAGCCATTGGAAGCTAATATAACCGTTCGACCACTGCTCCAAATGGGTCAGAAAGCATTTATGGCTTGCCACTAGACCATTAGACCGTGCCATAATAGATAGAACATAATTTAATGCAGCCTCATACCCGTTTCAAGCAGACCATTGCTAAGTTTCCCTACTTAGTTCGTTGCGCCATGCACCAAGAATAATTTTTGCTAAGTGAGAATTTGAGCCTGAAACCTGAGATTACTTCACCTCGTGATCATTGCCTTGTTCCCATACCATACACTGTAGTCTCTGAATTCATTTCACACCTGAGATAATTGAACCAAGCTTGTATATTAGACGAGCTCAGCGCTGCTGAGAAAGTAGTTGAAGAATTTTTGATTGACTTAATGACTGAGAGAGTCATGTCGGAGCAAGGATTATCTACAGGAGTCCAAGCATCGTCAACGAGAGGACTCCAGGCCTCCCCTTCCACTGCTCGCGCTGGTCCATCTCGGCCGACCGATGAGAAACAGACCAAGCACATGGATGACATCGCAAATGGCAAGCTTATCCTACACATTCTACCTACTTACTTACCACCTCTAAGCAGTGCCATCAACCATGACAGTGTACCTTGAGACTTCGAGTACACTTTTATCACCACGTACCTTCCAAAAGGGGTGCGCACAATTCGTGCTGACTAAGATAAGCTCGCAACACTGAAATTTAGTCATTTTAAGATTGGAGATTGTAAAGTTTACCGCATGTTATCCCAGCATAAGTACTTAACCAGGAGAAAAGGAAAGAATTCTAAGATTGTCCTACAGTCATGGACCCAGAACCTTGTGTAGTCCACACTGCTTAATGTAATGAAGATCCTGCACTTTGGCAGACACCAGGAAGTCAACGCATGCATCAAGTTGCTGCTGTCCTACTACCATGGAGGATACTTATGGTTGGACCATCGCATCACTGTGGATCTGACCTTGATCAATCGGATCATAGGACTTAGTATGCAAGGCCCTGACCCACAAGATTTTTACCCTGGAAATACCTCAGACCGAGCACTAGCACAGAGGATAAAAGAAACTTATGGCGATGTTGAGAAAGACACGCGAGGCTACAAGGTAGCCTCTATCCAGAGTGGTGCAGTGTGCCTTGGCTGTTAGCTAATAATGGGCAAGCTAGTTCTCAAGAACAGACCAACACAAGTGACTGGATTCATAGTTGACCTCGCAGGGAAGTGCACCGAGGGACTACAGATGAACTGGGGGCAGTACCTTGTAAACCAGCTAGAGCTTGATTGCAGAGAAGCACAAGACCAAGGGTATGCGTTCCAATTTAGTTGGTTTCTCATACTAATCGCTTTCATCACCTGGGAGCTACCAGAAGGTGCCACTTTTCTGAAGATCGAACCCTTTGAACCATTAGCTGCAAAGTTCTGTACATTGTGGTACTCCAACGACATGAACAAGCAGTGGAAGTCCAATGCCGTCTTCTACGCCTATTACAACCAATTGAAGAATGCAATCCAGTCTACACCACGCCTGACCCCAAACACACTTCATAGGTTTAGACCTTTGATAAAATTTAGCGTGGACCACCACTTCACCTATATCACAGTGCGCGCTGATGAGCACAAACAACAACTCCATTCATACTACAAGTTGACAGAAGAAGACTTGGAGAAGATTACCAAGGAATGGTCGACGAACTTCCTTGTTGTAGCGGACCCCGCAGAAATGTCCGACGTGGATAGCCCTGAAGCTATGCCAGATACACCTGGACCAAGAAAGACTAAGAAGGATGATGAAGTTCAAGATGTCCCTAGCACATCCACGAAGACTACTTCGATCTCACCTACGCAGGGAGGTGATGGTGAAGAACTAGGTGGCACAAAAGTTGAGAAAAACAAAGGCGAGGTTACTCTACCTAGGGAGGAGGAGGATCCCTCTAAGAAAAGGAAGATTACCCCACCAAATCCCTCATCCTGAAAGAAAAGTAAGGCCACCAAGAATACGTTTAAGACTACCCTCACATCGGACGACTTCGACTTCTTAATCGCTGCGCTGAATGATGCTTCACTGGAGATCACAGAAAAGAAAGAAGCGAAGTAGGAGGAGGTATTCAGCTGAATCAAGGGTGAACTTCAAGAAGTGCAGCAGGCACTCCAGTCTAGTCGAGCAGTTTCTACTACGCCCTTGACAATTGGAACAACAGGAACAGGCGATGAGCCCACCCAATTACACC
>JZKD02S2442109.1:382399-394539 GCA_000966675.3 Picea glauca
ACACCTCACCCCTACGTCACCCTCCACTCCCACCAAAATCCCACGCACCTTCATATACCCCGCCCCCCATCCACCATACCATAAAATAAATCAACGCATCTCATTTTTTCCGGACCCCCCTCGCCTTCCGAGCTTTAACGAGGGGGGGTCCGGAATCCATATTAAACTCCAAGCTTGTTCCCATATATCACATTTAGTCAAAATAAATACACGTCCCATAAAAATTCCGGACCCCCCCTCACCATCCTGGATTTAACGAGGGGGGGGGTCCGGAATTTTGCGTTTCATGAAAAACCAATTATGCCTTTTTGCCTAGTTTTTGCCTGTTTTACCATGTCATCTTTCATATCATTTTCTGGGAAAACGGAGACGTATTTTGAAAATACGAGAGAGATTTTTTCTCAGTATGGGCTGAAGAATAAAAACCTCTATCAGTTTTTTCATCGGAGTTACGAGCAAGGATAATCAAAGACAGCTTCGAGGCCTATTTTTCCAAATTTTCAATTTTCCGTTTCAGTCCCGATCTTGCAGGAGCTGTCACGGCCAGCTGGGGACGAATTTGGCGAAACCGAAGGATTTTTTTGTCCAGAACATTCCCATCTACAATAACCTCTTTCAGTTTTTTCCCAGGTGTCATCATTCAAGAGAAAAACACGTCTGTTCGGACCCCTGTTTCACAGAAAACCGGTCCGTTTTTCATGGCAGAAAACTCCAAATTTTGTGGGAGTGGTGGCTATTTTTGGCCGAGGCGGTTAAACCAACTTCCGAAACTAATTGGGATGGTCTATCCTATTTATCCAGATGATTTTAATGTAAAATGGTTCGACCTGTGAGGTTCCTGGACTGGACTGTGGGTTATGTATGATCAGAAGACCTTTTTCTTCTCTGTAATTTTGAGATGAGCAATCAGCTATGAACATGTTTTCTTTTACAGGATTCCTGTGTGGTGATATTGGTGGTATTTTTCTCTGTTTAATGTTTTTCCTGTGATCATTATGCTTGTTTTCAGTTCTTATTATTAGAAGGAAAGTAATAGAAGCAAAATTTATTAGCAGATACTCTGCCTCTGAGCTTTTGATGATCTTTATGTTTTCTGCTAAAGCTTAGTTCAGGAATTCTTAGCTGCTCCTGTGCCTGGATTTTATCTCCCCCATTTCTTCTTCAAATCAATACCATTAAAACTCAATTCGATCCAATATTGCTGCTACCCTTCCCTGTGAAAGAGCTTTGTCCAGATCTGAGAGTGAATCACCTTGTTTAAAGCGCAGACCCCATTTGCCCAATGGCCCTCCTTGCTGTTCCAAAAAAATCATTTAAAAACCCCAACCCATGTTCTTCATAACTAGCCTAATATTTCTTCAAACAAAGTTATATCAGACAGAGAGATCCCTCTCTGAGTCTTGGAGGGCTAGATCCAAGACTTGAAGTGGTTTTGATGTTGCCTCTGTGACTGCCTCACAGCCTTGGGCAAATTACAGAGTGCTAACAAGGTACACACGCTGCAAAGTAAAGTGATGGAAGTCTCCCAATGACTTCAACCAATCCAAGAAAAAGCATGCCAACTATTCACTGAAGTTGAAAGCCAGGGAGCCGAGATTGAATAGGTTGTCATCACTGCAAAAGAATGCCTGGAAGGGCCAGTAAATGACACAGTGATCTAGGAGTTCACTGAGCAAGATCCCGTCACACTGCAGCAAGTCAAAGTAGCTCGAGCCAATCTCAAGGCATTCAAGGCAGAATTGATCATACCAGAGTGACTCGGGATGAGTCACAGGTGAGTGTTGGGGGCCTGTTGGCCCTTGACCAAGTTTTGAGGAACACTTGGTCATATTTGACCATTTTTGGACTTCGACAGCCTGTCAAAGATGGAGCGCCAGGCGAAGCAGAGATCATGGGATCTCGGTCCACTTTTGGGCCCTTTTAGGGTTTTGGGTTAATGTAATGGGAAAGGGATGTCGGCCCGTGGGTTTACCCACACTTAGGCCCACTTTTGTAATGTATAAAGAGAAGGATATGCAATGTAAGAAGTAGTAAATGTGATTTCTTAGTGAAATTGGTAGTGCATCTATGTGATGTTGAATAAGTGCTCTGTGCGAACTGTGTAAGGCTTGCAAAGCTAAGTGAAAGTTACTGTGAGGTTTCTATAGAAAGCTAAGTGTTGTAATGCAAGGAAGAAGGATCTAGCGAGCTGTGTAGATATTCTTTCCTGTGCGAAGAAGGGTTTTGGAGGCTTTGTTCTTGTAACAGATTGAAGACGATAATAAAGAAGAAGATCTTGTGGACGTAGCCCCAGGGTGGGGGTGAACAAATTAAATCTGTGTGTTATGCTCCCTGCTTTGATTCAATGTGTTTTTTCTTATGCTATGTGCTTTGATATATCCACTTATGCTCTGTGCTTCTTAGATATATATATGACTGGTAGATATGACATGTATGTGAGTGCTTAGTGATGATCTGCAGGATCTGATGTGTTTAGTGTTGCTAAGTGTTGAAATACTGTAGGCCTAAGTGAATATTGCGATGCTCTGTGCTGTCTGTGAAGTAGAGTAAGGGTTGGATATTAATGGTTGATTGATGCTAAGTGCATTGTAAGTAGTATAATCATAGATCTATGTCCCAGCTAAGGTTGCAGACATCTGAGTCCTGCAACCACCCCTGCCTCTACCTCAGGTGAGACTTCATCTTCTTCGCAGGTGTTGCCGAAAGGGCTGGTATTTATGGCTTTGTTGGTGTGCTCTTAAGTGTTGAACCCTGGGTTTCCCCCTGTTCCAACACATGGTCACTTCTACTCATGTAATGAATATAGTCACAAAGCTTTGGATTGAAAACATTATGCAATGAAATATAATGGAAGGTTTCATAACACCATAAGGTGTTGGATATGTAATCAAGTGGGACACATTGCTGCTCATTGTCACACCATGAGATGCTACAACTGTAGTGGGTTTGGCCACAAATCCCAGGATTGTTGGAACACAAGAAGACAATCCATGATGAGTGCTTCATATAGAATGGCAAGAAGAACATATGAAGCTAGGAAGGAAGAAAATTTTGAAAAGATGGAAGCTCAAAGCTCAAGTTCTGAGAAGATGGGACACCTTCAAAAGTTGATGAAGAATACTGAACAACCATAATAGAATGATAGCCATGAGGAAATATCAAGCTTGATTTTTTCTGAAGCATACACAGGATCCCGTGGGAGAGGTCATGTACATACACGAGGTGACCTATAGAAAGGTCACATACATACATGATCTGTCTGCAGAAAAAGTCGCGTACCTATGGTAAAATCCTTGGAAAACAAGGCTATGAGTTGCATCATGCTTTGATGCTATAACTTTGTTTTGCATGTTCTGACATGGTTTATTTAAGGTTTTCATGATTATATGTTGGCATGTGTATGTGATGTATGTATGGTGATGACATATGGTTGAGTGTTGAAAGTCTATCTTGGATGCATGGTACTAACCCTAGAGTGTGTATTGAGACATTTACTATTGAGGAACAATACTAGTTATGTCAGTGATGATATGGCATGTTGTTTATGGGAAAATTCATGTTGATGTGATGCTAGCTAGAGACATATCATTGATCTATTGAGTGATACTCTTAGTACATGTTTATAGGTACTATTGGAGTCTTAGTACTTGTTGTAGTGAGTGGTAGATCTGTCATGGTACATGGCTGGTACATATGTGAGCTCCATTGATATATTTTATGATGTATTGTTAGAGGCATATTTGTTGGATGTCTTGGTGCATGTATTTGGCATGTGGTTGAGCTACATATTGGGACATGTAGTTATTGAGTTGATGAGGTGGTTATGTTGTACATCATTGATGAGTCATAGCTTGATCTATAGTTGATGCGTGATTGGTACATTGTTAGAGGCACTTTCTGGCAATATGATTGACACATGGTTTATGGTTGATATGGCATACATGTATGGAAACACATCTTGATTGTAGTTCATCTTGTTGAGGTTTGGTGCATGGTTGATACATTTAATTTGGTACATGATATATGGGATGATATATTTGAGACACTTGTTATGATGCTTGGTTGATATATTTATGGTTGAGATACATGGTTGTGGCACTTGGTTCATGGTAGAGGCATATCATGAGTGATATGACACTTGTTTGAGGCACATGGTTGGCATGTTGGTAGATGCAAATGGTTGGTACACAATTGGCACATGTTCTTGAGATACGGTTGATACACTCCATTGATGATATCTTATGGTTATTGTATGGTATTGATGTACATGGTTGATGTACATTGGTGTTGTGCATGGTTGACACACAGTATGGCACATGATGTACATGGTTGATGTTTTGTTCATGATTCTCTATTCATTGTTGACATATATTTTTTTTCATGATGTATAGTATGGCATGATTTTGATGCATGGACAGGTCCAAGGATCATCATAGGAAGATAAAATCATTCTTGAGCAGTTGATCTATGTTTCGGTTGAGTAGTAGCATTTGCAGCAGAAGTAGATTGTATTGGTAGCATATTGTTCATATTACAGAGAATATAGGGGGAGACATACCCACAGGGGGATTCATTCTTCTTCCCATGATTCCAGGAGGAGAGATTCATCAGATGCAGGATAAAGATATAGATGCTTGGAGAGAGAGAACAGAGGCATGTTTCCAATGGGAATGATGGTCACAGGGGGAGAATGAGCGATATGTATTCAACATTACATCAGAGTGATATTCCTTGTTCAAAAGGGGAGAGATTATTCAGAGGAAGCTCAAAGGAATCCAGACAAGGGGAGCAACCCTAAGGAGACTTTAGGCAGGGTGAGCAGCCCTAGGGAGAGAACTACCCTTTTCCATTGATGTCAAAAGGGGAGAGATAGTCACATTGATGTGATTAAGATGACTATTGATGAATATCAATGCCATGTCTACATGTTTCCATCAATGATTGGTGTTGACATCAATGTTGGTATTTCCATCAATGCCAAAGGGGGTGATTGTTGAATTATGTTGTCATTCATGTCAAATAATTGATGTCAAAGAGTTGATTTCTTTGTCATAGTACCATTGATGTATTGATTGATGACCTATGTTGTCATAGATGTAATTGATGTCAAATATGTAAAGTGGGGTCATAGTGATGTATTGTCATGGATTGATGTATAGACGAGATGATGTAAAGGTTGGTCATTATTGTCTTATCATGGTTGATAAGAATAACCAAATGGATAAACTCCAAAGTGGTCCCCTTATGGTGAAAGCCGTCATGGGAAGACACTATTGTATAAAGTTCTCAAAGTGGTCCCCTTATGGTGAAATCCCTCACGAGAAGATGCTTTGTGAAGTCCAAATGGTTAGGTAGCCCAACATTATGGCTAGGGAACTCAAGTTTGATTAAGGAATACTGTAATGAATATTAGTGAATTTGTAGGAGAAACTATTCCATATGGATAGTATATGTCATGCCATTTCTGGTGATATGTGGAATGCCACATAACTCCTCACGGTTAAATATTTATGGCCATGTGAAGTTGGAGAACCCTCATGAGTTATCTAGAAGGTCAAAGAAGTCAAATTATTCTAGAAGCTCCTAGAAGAAGTTGACCAGTCAAAGTGGTTAGTCATGGGTTAAGTGGTTGCAACAAGAAAACAATTAAAAATAAATTAGTTGCAAATAGAATTGGAGAGTTTACTATTTGTGGACAAAGTGGCTAAGTGGAAAAAGTGGTTAAGTGGAAAAAGTGGCTAAGTGGAAAAAGTGGGTTAAGTGGAAAAATTGGCTAAGTGGACAAAGTGGTTAAGTGGAAAAAGTGGTTAAGTGTAGTTGGAGAACCCTCATAAGTTATCTGGAAGCCTCTAGAAGGTCAAAGAAGTCAAATTAGTCTAGAAGCTTATAGAAGAAGTTGACCAGTCAAAGTGGTTAGTCATGGGTTAAGTGGTTGCAACGATAAAACAATTAAAAATAAATTAGTTGCAACTAGAATTAGATAGTTTATTATTTGTGGATAAAGTGGTTAAGTTGACAAAGTGGCTAAGTGGACAAAGTGGCTAAGTGGACAAAGTGGGTTAAGTGGAAAAATTGGCTAAGTGGACAAAGTGGTTCAGTGGACAAAGTGGCTAAGTGGACACAGTGGTTAAGTGGATACTTCTAGAGGAAGGTACTTGGAGAGTATAAATAAGAGAGAAAGGGTCTCCCATTAGTATCCATTGATAATATTGAATATATATAAGTGACTGAGGTAACCAAAGGAGATCTAAGGCGAATTTCAGAGGGAAGGTGAAGTAAAGAAGGTTGAAATTCAAGGGATGATAGTCTTTTGATGATGCTTTCTAAGGTATGTTATTTACAGGACATCTCACCATTTTCGCAATAATTGTTATTCTACAATGATTCAGACAGTGAAATATGGGGGCCATTGAGAAAACATATCCAAGTAACTGTGATAATTTTTTTTATCTTGTGGGTCATTGCATTTTGAGAGTTACACTCTGTGGAAAATAGGGTTTGTGGCTAGTCCTGAAACTAGTCTAAAACAAGTGTTTCGGGTAAAAACATCATAACGTCTTCCTACAAGATCCAAATTCAGTAAGACCAAATGTATTGGTTATAGTATAGTTTGTAGTATGTTTTGTACCATTTTTAGATCCATACAAAAAATATTCAATGCGGGGCATGCCGTACAAGTGAGCTCTCTAGAATATGACATAATTCATGAGGGTCTGCCATATTTGCTATAACTTCTGTTCTGGGAAGTTTCAGACCATGAAATTTGGAGGGGATGGACAAAAACTATCATAGTATCTATGGTTAAAATTTCAGCCATTGAATTGAAATATTTTCGGAGATATGCCTTGTGGAAGTTAGGTTTCCTAAATAATCTTGAAAAATATGTTTCAAACAAGTCATCTTGGTATTTATGCTATAAATTGTTTTCTGTGGCTTTGCAGACTATGAAATTTGCAGAGGTATGACAGTACATGTAGGAGTACCTCATATAGAAATTTCAGAATGAGAAACATAAAATTTATCTTGTGGTGAATCTTACAATTTGAGGTAACTTGTTGATTGCATGGCATCGTGAATGAAGGGAGGTTGATGAAGTGTTTGGTTGATTGTATGGGAAGATTCTTGTGATGAAAATTTGTTGTAGATCTCTGATTATGAGCTGGATTAGATTCTATAACTAGTTGAATTGTATTTTTGTTGGTTGTTCTACTATATCAATTCTAGTTGGATAGATTTCATTCTATTGGCAAGCTGAGTCTTGCGGCAAGCCGAGTATTTCTTGAGAGTTGGTGCTCTCCTTGGAGTTGGTGCTCCTTACTTTAGTTGGTGCTGATAAAACCCCTATGATTGTAGTCACATGTAAAACATAATACAAAATCTTACACATACATATGGTGTATCTTGTGTTCAATTGTGCTTATGGAATGATTGCTCTTTATTATTGATGGATTTCATTGGTGAATGGTTACATGCAATCTTATAATGATGATGCATAATATTGTTTTTTTAAATGGTTGCTAACTTGAAGTGAGAAAAAGTTGTAAAATCCCACACACTAATTCACCCCCCCTCTTAGTGTGGCTGGTGTGTCCAACAATATCATCATCATTCATAGCATGGAACTCAAGTAGCATCATCATCATCATCATCATCAACATGAATCTGAAACATCAACATCAATAGCATGAAGCTAGTACAATATTAGCAACAATACGAAGCTGGCATAACATCATCATCAACAACACAAGGCTGAAACAATATCAACAACAACACGAGGATGATACAACATCATCAACAATAGCACAAGGATGATACAACATCATCATCAAAACGAGGCTGAGATAACAACATCATCTTCATATGGCAATAGAATGAGGTAGGTACAAAAACAACATTTTGTGGTACTCTCACGGACTGTCCTTATCGAACCTTCAGGATCTACCTAGGAATCATAAGATTCCCTAGGATATAAAATCCTAGTGGAGCGTCCATGTGGTACTCTGATAGACCATCTTTATCGGACCTTCGAGATCTACCCAGGAATCAAAATATTCCCTAGGATATAAAATACTAACGGAGCTACCACTATTGACCACAACTGGCATATACATGCACAAGTACTCTGACAGACTGTCCTTACCGGACCTTTGGGATCTATCCAGGGATGATCAATCCCCTAGGATATAAAATCCTAACGGAGCTACCTGTTGTTGGTAAGGATACCATAGTATCATCATCATCACTCCCCCTTTCGAGGGAGGTCATTTTGGACTATACCAAGCTTGTATCGAAAGTATTCAAACTTTACATGAGACAAAGGTTTGGTCAACACATATGCAACCTGCTCATCTGTGCTAATATATTGGAGCTTTACAACTCCCCTCTGCACCATATTAAAAATGTAGTGATACAATATTTCTACGTGCTTCGACTTATCATGGAACATTGGGTTCTTCATCATCTTTATGCAAATCTTGTTATCACATAGAATCACGGTGGATTCCTTCTCCAGATTGAATAGACTTGTCAACAACTTCTGAAGCCATATGGATTCACAACTGGCAGAGCATGCTGCAATGTATTTTTCTTCTGCCGTGCTAAGAGAAATACTGGATTGCTTCCTACTTTTCCATGAAGTAATGGCTGAACCCAGACTGAAACAACATCTTGCAGTGCTCTTTCTATCAAAATCACTTCCAACCCAATCTGAATCAGTATAACCAAACAATATGAAGTCATGATATCCAATATAATAGAGACCATAATCCAACGTACCCTTAAGGTATCTCATCACATGTTTTGCAGCTACAAGGTGAACACGTCTGGGATATACCAGATACCGACTCAAGGTGTTCACAAAAAAACATATATATGGCCTGATATTCATCATATACAAAAACAGACCAATGATCTATCTATATAGAGTATCATCAACCAATTCTGACGAAGTATCAACCAGGAGCTTCAACTTTGTTTCCATGGTTGTGTTCATGGATTTAAATTTCAACATGTCAAACCTCTTCAGTATTTCAACTGCATACTTCCCTTGTTTAAGGAAGATCTTCTCTGGACTCTACCAAACTTCAAGACCTAAGAAATAATGCATTTGGCCTAGGTCTTTAATCTCAAATTCTGCAACGAGCTTCTTCTTACAATCTGTGATGAGATTTTCTTCTCATGTTAAGAATAAGTCATCCACATACAGTATAAACATTACTAGCTCATCATTCATAACCTTGAAGTAAAGGTTAGAATCAACTTTACTCTTGGTAAAGCCCAACATCGTCAGGAAACTATCAATACTTCCATACCAAGATCTGGGAGCTTTCTTCAATCCATACAGAGCCTTCTTTAACCTGCAACAATGAGTATTTCTATCTTCAACTTAAAACCCTTTTGGTTGTTATATATATACTTATTCTTTAATAAAACCATTTAAGAAGGTTGTTTTCACATCCATTTGGTGTTGATCTAGGTGGATATCAGTGTCCACCCACCTTTTTCGACTGGCTCAAAACAGTTTTCTGGCAATTTTGACAATTTACTATTTTTAGCAGGTTTTAACTTCCAGGGCCATTTTGAGGTCCTAAATGAAGGTTTTTCAAGATCAAGGTTCTCAATGATAGCCAAAGGAATTATTGGTCCCCCAAAATGAATCTCCTCAATGATACCTTTCCAACGAGCTATCATACGCCTAAAACAGAGATTGTATGCAAAAGTTACGACCCCGGGAAGTTGATGTACTAACTTACCCAAACGGGGCCCACATGAATTTTGGCGCTTCGTTTCCTACGGTTAGGTTTTTCGATGTCTAGGGTTTTTGTCATTCCTGTTTATTGTAAAAATGCCTTCAGAGCCTCATTGTAATCATATTCTTGCGAATGCGAGTAGCCGTCACATCTCTTCTCAGAGATAAGATGCCACCATTCTAGTGAGTCTTTCACTCTGTATTTTTACAGTCTCTGTACATTTCTTTCATTAATAGAAATTGTGTATTATTGTATCTCTGTGTTTATGGTTGCATCTATGATATATTTATATTATATTATTGGATATACGCGATATCTCTGTGCATTTATTTATTATATCTCTGCTCTCATTTCGTGTCGAAAATAATCCAGATTAGTGGTATCAGAGCAGGCTGTTCTTGATCATTTTTTTCAGTGGATGTCCCTAACGAGGTCCGAGTATAGAAAGTTGGGTATCGATCTTGTCTCTCTTGAGGAAAATCACTCTTGCACATCCACGAAACCCTCAATGGCGGAAGAAAATAAAAATGACGGAGCAGACGATCCTATCAGTCTATTGCTTGAGCAAGCTCTCACGTGACAGAGGAATGAAATGATGGAGAATTTTTCCCACATCCTTCAATGCCTGACAATAGAAACAAGCGCATCTTCATCAAGCGGCCACTTTGGAGGCACCTCACCTTTAAAGGTACAAGTTAATTTTTATATTCCCGTATTTGAAGGACAGATAGATGTAGAAGCCCTAGACAAATGGTTAAATCTGCTAGAAGGTTATTTCTCTGTTCACAAATTTTTCGACAAAGAAAAGATCACCTTCACACTCCTTAAAGCTCTCTCCCATGTCAAACATTGGTGGGAAACTTATTAGGAGCAGAGTTCCACAGAGGAGTCTGAAATATATGGGGCCGATTCCACTTGGGATTTTTTTGTGGACGCAGTAAAGGAACAATATTACCCTGTTGGAAACTATGAGGACCAGTACATGATATGGACCACACTGCGGCAAGAGAGGGGCCAATCAGTTCTAGAGTTCACCAATACCTTCCATACCTTGCACACCAAGCTGAGTATCAAAGACTCCGAGTGACATTTGGTTTTGAAATACCATGGGGCTCTACACAGATACATCCAGACTGAAATGGATTTTCTAGACATCTCATCACTTGGTGCATCTTATCGATATGCTGTTAAAATCAAGCAGAAATTTAAGCACCAAAACAAACAGGATTTCGGATCTGTAAATCCACAACAACCAAAGTATGACAAAGACAACCCTAGCAAACAGTCTCTCGAAAACCATTCCAAGACATAGGAAAAGAAGGGTCACGGGAAGACAAAGAAGGACACCGAAAATTGGTGTGATTTCCACAAAATCCCCTGGCACAACACCGACGAATGTTGCTCAAAACAGTCATTGGTCGCTGAGATCAAAGACAAGGAGCCGAACCCTGATTCAGAATCCGATTCTGAAAATATTGGTAAAGGACAGATCATTGACGTAGACCCCACTGCTATTGTCATAACCGCAACAATTCAACTAGAAGAACCTACAGATCCTGAAGAGGGGGAGCGCCTTTTTCATTCACAGATGTGGATGAAGGGGACCCCGCTGCATTTTATTGTTGATAGCGGAAGCTAGAAGAACCTCATCTTAGTAGAGGTCATCAAATAGTTTGGATTGTCGACAACACCACACCCACAACCATACAACATCGGGTGACTTCGCCAAGGACGAGATCTTCGTGTCAGCCAACAATGCCGATTGTCATACGACATCAAACCCTTCAAGGACGAGGCATTATGTGATGTTGCCCCACTGGATGTCTGTGATGTTCTCTTTGACCAGCCATATATGTGGAAGCGCCATGCTGTTTATGAGTCTTGACCCCATAGTGTCATTGTTACTTTGGGGGGTCATGTTTACAAAATACCAGAGGTAGTTTCGACTATTGTTCCACCTAAAAAGTGTTGCAAGGTAGTATCTCATACTGCAAAATTTAGCTTCTTCACAATCTGTTCAAAAGGAGAACAGAAGGATACTGCAACCACTACGGCCTCACCCCAAGAACCTTCTATTTGACAGAAGCAGGTCGACAAGGCTGCAACAAAGCGCAAAGATTCATTCTGTACATTGTCCTCTCATATATCTCAACTTTTTAAACAACCTCAGCCTCAACAGGTTCTTGACATACTTCCACAAACTGAGCAACGCGATGTTAAGCCCTAATATTGGCTCATTACCCCTTAATTGGGGCATATTATATTAGTAATGTTAATTTATTTATGTCGGCTTTAGGCTATTAGTTGTAATTATACCTCCTAGTCTCCTATATATACCAAGGAGACATTTTCATTTTGAATCATCTTGTACTTGAACATTTAAGTGGGGTA
>JZKD02S2442121.1:6857-27515 GCA_000966675.3 Picea glauca
GGTTTATGGGTGTTTAATTCCCCCTCATGCTCTTCCAAAATTCCTCCCGGACAGACTGGTATTGAGGGAAGTAGCACATAAAATAGTGAAAGGTGGTATTGGAATAAAGCTAAAGGAAGCTCAAAAAATATCCTGATCAATCTTCCCTGTGTATGTCAGGAATTTTTCATTACTAAATCTAGGCCATTCTAAAGTGGAAGCCAAAGCACTAAAAGAAATAAAACTAGTAGATATTGTGCAAAGAAAGCATGACCCTTATCAATTAGTAAGCAGGCATTTTATGCACTATAATATGAAATCTTATGAGCATGAAGAATTTGTTTATGATGATATATTCAAGGAGGTTAAAACCTACGAAGAGGTATTAAACAGGGTATGGGCCATGTCACCTGACTCACAGGTTGGTTTCATGTCATTCCAAAGTCATAGGTGAAGTTGTTTACCAAAGAGTTTGCAGGGTGAATCCACGACCCCACCTCTATAACAGGAAGGACCTCCCCTGGGATTTGAAACAAATATGCAGGATAAAGAAAATACAAAAGGAAAAATGAAGGAGACTGAAATACCTTCACAAGAGACAGAAATTCCTTAGATAGAAGAATCAGAGGAAGGAAAGGGAAAGGATCTAGAAACATCCCCAGAAATACCTGAGAATGTTCCCAAAAAAGTAGGAGGAACAACATTGACAGAACTTGGAAGTCTCATTACTTCTTTGAATCCATTGCAGTCTACCTATGGAAACCCCCAAGAGGGATCTCTATACGTTAGTGATATTGAGCCTATTTCTAGGGATGAGATTCCTGCATTCGATTATTTTTTCAGTAAAAAGAGAAGGGTTGTCTTAAAATAGGAAATGCATCTTGTTAGTAACATTTCTTGTCCTGGGCACAAGAGTATTCAGGTCTGCAAGCTACACGAGAAGCGCCCGAGCGCAGCGTGGAAAAATATCGTTTTAGGCTTCGAAGCAAGTAAGCGGGCGAGATGATATTATCGACGGTCCAGATTCATCCATAAGAGCGGATTGATGGTTGGCGGGAAATCACAGTTAGCAGAGCTACGCTGAGATTAGCGCGATGGATAACGCCCATATTGTATATAGGAAAAGATAGCAATCGTCCATCCAAAGGACACGTGGTGTGAGATCTAGTCATGTCAACATTTCGACATTCGGGAGTTCAAAGGGTGAGGGTTCTATGTCATTATACATCTTGAAACCCTGAACCACGAAGCACCGAAAGCGCCCAGATTCGGGCCCGCAGTATCATGGAGCAGTCTCAGCCATCCATCCAAAGGGGACACCTGGTGCGCGATTAGGCTCCTTGCCTTTTCGCCCATCACGACTTCGAAGCGCAAGGAGCAACTCCTTCATATCCCCAAGGCGTGTAGTGCCAAGAGTGTCCAAGACCCAGGCCCATAGCATCACCGAGTGAGTTCAAGATAGTCAGATCTGAGAGGGATGCGTGGCGCCCAATTAAGCCATCTCATCGTTTCGCTCATCACGACTGTGATAAGCAAGGATCAACTCCTTCCTATTCACGAATGCCGAAAGCACCTTTGAGAATAAACGCAGGGTCACAACCCGTGGTCACTTGGGAAAGAAAAAGAGCAGTGCAAGAGGGGCCAAAGGCGTCGATTTTGTTCACAGAAGGGATCATCACGATCTCCAGGTACCATTTGATTCGACCTCAATCCTGGTTTTTGCTTAAAGTAAATGAAGGTGAGAAGGGGTGGTTGAAACCTCTCCTCATGCATTAAGTGTAAGGTATGGAGGGTCTGGAAAGATGTCTACCCGAGAGGGTCCTGTGTACCAATTTTTCCAAAGAAGCCATGCCGAGTCCTTGACTAGCCAGAGAGGTCTGCACACGCCAACTCGACATTTAATGGCTTAGCTACTCCCCTTGCAGGAGCCATGCATATTTAAGGTGGCGTTTGACGAAGAATATCTGTCCAAATTTGGCTGAAGGGACACCAAGCCTTGGATGACTGAGCACGCCTCTGTTAGGTGAATGTTTCTGAGTATATAGACTCAGTATTTATATTTTGTAATCATCAATGGTTGAGCAAGGCTCCCTATTGTAAAGCTTTAATGAAGCACTGTTATTCCTGGTTATGCGTGGACTTTCGAGACTTCTTGCCTTATGAATGTCAGTTTCTTTCACGTCTTTGTTTACACTGTATTAGAACGATTCGGAATTGGAGGATCCAGTCGAGTTGTGACTGTTATAGGATGATGTAGGTTGGATCATTGTAACAGTTGTATTGTTTCTAATTGGACTCTGTAATTTTCTTAGTGCTGAATGACTTGGAATTGGAGGATCCAGTCAAGTCCCCCTTTCAGTTTCTCGAAGCCCTGAACCAAGAGGATATTGCATTCAGAGTTTTTCTTCTACGAACTACTGAAAGGTTTGTTGCCTGAGGTATTTTGTTCACTCCTCTCACCAAGTCTTCAACCTGCTCATCTTTAAATCAACTCACTGACTGAAGTTAGATCAAGACCTCCTTTGCTCCTTACATACCAGACCGAGTCCCTGAGTTAGAGTGATATCTCCCCGAGTCTCTACCCATTTTATCACCCATTAAAAACTATCGTGACATAAAACTGATGGGCGTTGGGCTCTGCTCCTGCAAGAAATCTAGGAGTGACTTCTGATGCCAACATTTCTGGCGTCGTTACCGAGGACGAAGTTGAATATTTTCCTCGGGATTGAATGACATTGAGCCTTTGATTCTAAAGGTGCATCAGGTATCAGAGCCTTTAAAGATTGCTACTGTGCACCTGGCGACTCCATTGTGATGACTCCACTGTGGCGAACCTGTTGTGTTAATTGTGGCTTTCAGAGGAAGACACACGCGGTCTCATCCAGAGCTGCCTCTAGCTACACCTGAAACTGATCTGGAGGTGGTTCTCAGAAAAGGAAAGGCCTATGAAGAAGAAGCTTCCACCGCCGAACCAGGTAATCCGCCATCTCCTCCTGTAGGAACTCCATTTTATCCTCCTCAGTTTCTTAACAGACCTCTTTCTGAGGTTTCCCATTTCCTGAATTTTGGAAGTGTTCATGTCGAGTTTTCCCCTCCTGGTCTAGGATCGGAGGGAGAAACCCTTGTCACTCCCCTCTCCTCTAAAGATGTAATTTGGCGTAGACCCAGGACTGCTGAAGATTTCCCCACTCCTATCTTTACCACTCCTCCTCTTGCTACTGTTACCACTCCTGCACAAAGAGGAGCATCTATTGACTTGAGCCCGTTAGCCTTCTCCTTAAACCCCCTTTTGTTTCCCATTCCACTTCGAGACTCATTCCCAGTAGCCCCTTCATGAACTCCTTCTCCTCCAAGTTCTCCTCCACCTAATATTCCTATGGCTGGTGCTAATCCCCCTCTAAATAGAATGGACGCCATAGTCGCTACCATATATGCTCCCTTAATCCTACCCCATGCTATGAATCCTCTCCCTACTGGAGATTACTTGAAGTATATGCCCAAGTTCACTGGGAAAGGGGACATAACTGTGGAAGATAATCTGGCTGCTTTCTACAGTTATGCAGACAACCTGAACATTGAAAATGAAGATGTCTAGATGAGATTCTTCATTCAGAGCCTAGATGGTGAGGTGAGGAAGTGGTTTAGAGGATTGGCCCCCGGATCTATTGCTGGGATCGAAGCCCTGGATAGTTCTTTCCTGAGGCAGTGGGGAGATAGGAAGGATTTCATGTATTACATGACAGAGTTGGGGTCTTTGAAGAAGATGGAGGGAGAGTCTGTCTCTGACTTCTCCAAAAGATTCAATAATATGTATAATAAAATTCCTGTCGAAATAAAACCCTCATAAGCCTAGGCCAAGATTTCTTATGCTAGTGCATTTGGCCCCGATTTCTGTCTTTTATTGAGAGAAAGAAGAGCCACTTCCTTAGCTCAAATGCAAGATGCGGCCATAGAAGTGGAATCCAATGTATTAGCAGCTGATAGACTGAGGAACAAGGCTGATGCAGACAGAAGAAAGGGAAGATTGGAAACCTCAACTTCTGGCCCATTGGTACCCCACCCTTAAGTGGATGAACTGACCAAGATGGTGAAGTGTCTGTCTACAGAGGTGGAGAGAATGAAGGTGGAGGGGAGGAAAGCATACAAGGGCCCTCAAAATGCCGAAAACAAAGGAGGATTCATGAGGCCAAACAACATCACTTCCCCCACTGTGCAAAGAGAAAGGAGAAGAGACAGAGAAGACCAGAAAATTCAGGTCCCTTTTCAAAACAATTTTGTGGTCGAGGGGGAAAAAGGGGAAGCAACTGAGCTTGATCCTAAAATCCATTGCTTCGGGGACACTCCTCCTTTTCCTCATCTCACTCAATCAGCATATGAGAAGTCTCTCATGTACAGTCAGCTAAATGAACTGAGCAAGGGAGACAAGGCTAGTGGCAGCCAAGGCAGGTATGATCTGAGGTCTAAGAAAAAGACAGTAGCACTTGATGTTCCTGAGCAGTCCACTAGAAAATATAAACCTGCTAATGAAGTAGCGGATAGTCACAGAGGTAAGAAGCCCCGACCCCTCTCTCCCATAGTCCAGATTCATATTCCCGAAATAAGAGAAATTCTGAAGATTACATCTTCTTTTAATTTCGAGCATGAAATTCAAAAGATCAGAATCCCTGTGCCCCTAACCGAATTGATTAAACATGAAGGGTTCAAGAAACGCTTCTCTAAGATTTTACAGTTTGAGGTCTCATGCCTTCCCACAGACTCCATCAATTTGCAAGATGAAAAGCCTGCAGTTATTCTAGGTCCTATGGTAGAAGACATGAATGACTCATCCCTTCCCTTCTACACTTCCTTGAACATACATGACAAAGTGCTTCACAACTGCTTGATGGATTCGAGGGCTTCTCACAACCTCATGCCCAAAACTGTCATGGAAGAGTTAGGGCTAGAAGTCACCCGAGCCTATCATGACCTCTATTCCTTTGACTCCAGGAAAGTTCAATGTCTAGGAGTTATCAAAGACCTGGTCGTGACCTTGTTTCAGTTGCCCATGAAAAGTGTGGTCATGGATGTTGTAGTGGCTGATGTCCCCCCCAAGTTTGGTATGTTGTTATCAAGATCTTGGATAAAAAGACTGGGGGGGAATTTGCAGATGGACCTCACATATGCTACTATCTCGGTGTTTGGAGGAGAACATAGGAGGCTATACAAGGAAGCCCAATTGGCCTATATAATCAGTGATGAATCCAACCCTACCAACCATCCCATTTTTTCCTTGGACACTGATTTAGGTTCCAGTGTACTACAACTCACTAATGCTCCCGAGCCTCCTCTAAAACTCAGAAAGTCGCCCACCACTTCCCATAAATTTCTTCCCTCCATCACCCTCGTCTAGAAAATTTTCTTTGATCGAGCCTTTTCCAGGGAAGGAACTGGAGCTGGGGTGTTTTTTGTGTCACCTGCTCATGAAACCATATCTCTGTCATACAAACTAGAATTCAAAGCTACCAACAATGTGGCGGAGTATGAAGCTATTGTCCTAGGATTAAGAGCTGCAAGGGAAATGGGAATTCAAGAAGTAGCAGTGTTCGGAGATGCAGAGTTGGTGGTCCAGCAGATTAGGAACGCTTATTAGGCTAAGCATCCTCGACTCAGAAGCTACAGAAATGAGGTATGGGACTTAATTGACATTTTCTTCTTAGCATTCAACATTTATTTTGTCCCAAGAGAGAAGAACACAGTGGAAGATTCCTTGGCTACATCAGCAAGCAATTTCAAAGTACCTTTGCCGCCCAAATTCAGATATGATGTGGAAGTAAAATACAGGCCCTCCATACCTGACAACGTCAAACATTGGAAAGTATTCTAGGATGATCTTGAGATCAGGAAATTCTTAGAGATTGTCGAAGAATTTTCAGAGATGCATATCGACCAAGACTCTGTCTCTGAAGAAGAGCTTGATGGGGGTAAGTTTCTGAGTAAAATAACAGGGCGTAACATTGTGCAGCTCCCCAACAACCATATTCCAAGGGGACTGGTTCCTTTGGAAAGGATTTTTGATAGAAATGATGTGTCATTAAAAGGGAAAATCTTGGAGGATGACGCTGATACTATTTAGTGCAACATTGGCACTGAGAGTGAGCCCAAGTTTGTCAAATTTTCAAGAAGTCTGACAAAGGAGCAGAGGTCTGAATACGTCGGAATTTTGAGGGAATTTGCTAATGTTTTCGCCTGGACCTACGAAGACCTCAAAACATATGACACTTCTGTCATCGAGCATAAAATCTCGTTGAAAGGGGAGGCAAAGTCGTTTAGGTAGAAGCTAAGGCAGATCAATCCTATGTTGCTGCCTATTATGGAGAAGGAAGTGAAGAAGCTGCTACAGGCCCAGATCATCATACCACTGAGATATTCAGAGTGGGTGGCCAACTTGGTACCAGTAAGGAAAAAGAATCGAGAAATCAGACTCTGTGTAGACTTCAGAAACCTGAACAGGAGCTCATGAAAGGATAACTACCCCTTACCAAAGATGGAACATATCCTCTAGAGGGTAACAGGAGCATCCAGGATGTCCATGATCGATGGTTTCTCTGGCTACAATCAAGTCTCTGTTCTTCCTGAGGACAGGGAAAAGATGACATTTACCACTCCATGGGGCACATTCATGTATGCCAAGATGCCTTTTGGATTAATGAATGTAGGAGAAACGTTTCAACGTGCCATGGACATAGATTTCATTGGGGAAAAGGATAAATTTGTGGTCATCTATCTGGATGACATCACAATATTTTCAAAATCTGATAAAGAACACTGTTTTCATCTCAGGAAGGTTTTCCTGAAATGCAGGAGTTTTGGCATTTCATTGAATCCCAAGAAATCTTTGTTCGTCATGCAGGAGGGAAGGTTACTAGGCCACATAGTATCAGTGGAAGGAGTCAKGATCGATCCTAGTAGAGTTGAGGCAATACAAGCCTTATCAATCCTGAGGTCCAAGAAGGAGGTCCAATCTTTCCTTGGTAAGATTAATTTTCTTAGGAGGTTTGTGCCTAACTTTGTTGAGGAGGTAAAACTTATAACAGCCATGTTAAGGAAAGGAAATGAAGTGAGGTGGACTTCTGAATCACAACGTTCCTTTGAGAAAATAAAGAAGGCCCTGACTGAAGCCCTCATGCTTATTAGTCCCGATTAATCAAAGGATTTCCTTATTTTCTCCTTTGCCTCACCTAACACAGTGGCCACTGTTTTATTACAGATAAACAAGGTTGGGCTAGAGCAGCCTGTTGCCTATTTCAGCCGAGCATTGAGGGATGCCGAAGTCAGGTATGACACTATGGAGAAGCAGGACTATGCCCTGGTAAAGGCTCTCAAGGCATTTAGAATGTATGTCCTGCAGTAAAAAATCATCGCTTATGTCCCCTCAGCTATTGTTAGAGACATTCTTATTCAGCCTGACATAGACGGGAGAAGGAGTAAGTGGATAGCCAAGATTCTAGAATTTGACCTAGAAATAAAGCCTACCAAATTGATCAAAGGTCAAGGTTTAGCCCAGCTGTTGGCTGAAGCTAATTGACAATATTTGGGAGTAAGTTTCATCAACGAATGCTCAAGAATTCAGCAGGGTCGATTGTCTGAAAAATACCCTCAAAGGGAGTCCCTATTGGCTCGATGTCCCTGGTATAAGGATGTCATATATTTTCTGCAAGAGTTGCGGCCTCCAAACGGCCTGCAAAGAAACAAGACAAAAGCTCTGAAGCTCAAAGTAGTCAGATACTGCCTTATCGATCAAGTTCTATATTGGAAAGACCCCCTGGGGTTGCTTTTGAAATGTGTAGACCCACAAGAGGCTGATAGGATCATGGTCGAATTTCACGACAGCCTATATGGAGGGCACCATTTCTTGAAAACCATAGCCTACAAAATCCTCAAGGCTGGATACTACTGGCCCACCGTATTCAATGACGTTTGCAGAAGGGTCAGAGCCTGCATCAAATGACAAAGATTTGTAGGAAAACAACAACTCAAGTCTTTGTCGTTAAATCCTGTGGTTGTCTCAGGACCTTTCCAACAATGGGGCCTAGATTTCATTGGAGAAATTCACCCCGCTTCCAGAGGGCAACACAAATGGATCCTGACTGCTACCGATTTCTTCACCAAGTGGATTGAAGCTATCCCCACCAGGAGTACTTCCCACAAGGTAATCATTGGATTCCTGGAAGACCTCATCACAAGATTCGGCTGCCCAAGTAAGATTGTCACTGATAACGTAGCCTCTTTCAGGGCTAAGCCGTTAGCCAAGTTCTGTGAGAAATTCGAGATCAAACTGATTTACTCCACCCCATACTATCCCCAGGGAAATGGTTTAGCAGAGTCCTCCAACAAAAGCCTGATAAGGATCATCAAAAGACTGTTGGAAGACAACAAGAAGGCCTGGCATTCAAGATTGAAGTTTTCTCTATGGGCCGATCGAGTGACCACAAAGAGATCTATAGTTGTCTCTCCTTTCCAATTAGTCTATGGAGTAGAGGTTGTTTTTCCTTCTCATTTAGCCATTCCTATAGCAAAATTCCTCCAGGATCATCAAGAGGAGCCTGATGACATGATCAGAAGAATTCATTAGCTAGTGGAAGTCCAGCAGGCCAGGGAGTAGGTAATGGGCAGAATTCAAGACGACCAACAAAGGATCAAGCAGGTTTTTGATAAGAAGGCCAAGAAGGAAGAGTTTCAGATAGATGACCAGGTACTGAAATGGGATGCTCCTAAACAAGATAAAGGCAAGCACGAAAAATTCGAAGCCCTGTGGATAGGGCCTTTCAAATTATCCAAAGTATTCTCGAATAACACCTACAGGGTATGGGATTTGAAGGATCAAGAAGTTTTCAATGGCCCTGTGAATGGGCATTTCCTAAAAAGATTTTTCTCTTGAGCCGCGCATGGCTCTTTCGCGGTTGTAAATATTGTTTTTCTTTCCATCTTTAAGTTTTAAATAAATGACCCCATAGCCCAACAACAAGGCACTGGAGCTGAAAAATGAGTCCTTAGAGAATCACAGGGATGACTCTATCCCCCATGGAGCCTAATGTTAGTAACATTTCTTGTCCTGGGCACAAGAGTATTCAAGTCTACAAGCTGCACGAGAAGCGCCCAAGCGCAGCGCGAAAAAATCTTGTTTTAGGCTTCCAAGCAAGTAAGCGGGCGAGATGATATTGTCGATGGTCTGGATTCATCCATAAGAGCAGATCAACAGTTGGTGGGAAATCGCAGTTAGTGGATCTACACTGAGATTAGCGCGATGGATAGCACCCATATTGTATGCAGGAAAAGATAGTAGTCGTCCATCCAAAGGACGCGTGGCACGAGATCTAGTCACGTCGGCATTTCGACATTCAGGAGTTCGAAGGGTGAGGTTTCTATGTCGTTCTACATCTTGAAACCCCGAACCCCAAAGTGTCGAAAGCGCCCAGAGTTGGGCCCGTAGTATCATGGAGCAGTCTCAGCCATCCATCCAAAGGGGACACCTGGTGTGCGATTAGGCTCCTCGCCTTTTCTCCCATCGCGACTTCGAAGCGTAAGGAGAAGCTCCTTCATATCCCCGAGGCACGAAGTGCCAAGAGCATCCAGGACCCAGGCCCACAGCATCATCGAGTGAGTTTAGGACCGTCATATCTGAGAGGGATGCGTGGCGCCCAATTAAGCCATCTCGATGTTTCGCTCATCGCGACTGTGATAAGCAAGGATCAACTCCTTCCTATTCACGAATGCCGAAAGCACCTTTGAGAATAAACACGGGGTCACAACCCGTGGTCACTTGGGAAAGAAAAAAAGATGTGCAAGAGGGGCCAAAGACATCGAGTTTGTTCACAGAAGGGATCATCGCGATCTCCAGGTACCATCTGATTCAACTTCAATCCTGGTTTTCTCTTAGAGTAAATGAAGGTGAAAGGGGGTGGTTGAAACCTCTCCTCATTCATTAAGTGTAAGGTATGGAGGGTCTGGCAAGATGTCTGCCCGAGAGGGTCCTGTGTACCAATTTTTCCAAAGAAGCCATGCCGAGTCCTCGACTAGATAGAGAGGTCTGCAAACACCAACTCGACATTTAATGGCTCAACTACTCCCCTTGCAGGAACCATGCATAGTTAAGGTGGTGTCTAACGAATAATATCCATCTGAATTTGGCTGAAGGGACACCAAGCCTTGGATGACTGAGCACGCCTCTGTTAGGCAAATTTTTCTGAGTATATAGACTTAGTCTTTGTATTTTGTAATCATCAATGGTTGAGCAAGGCTCCCGATTGTAAAGCTTTAATGAAGCACTATTATTCCTGGTTATGTGTGGACTTCCGAGACTTCTTGCCTTATGAATGTTAGCTTCTTTCACGTCTTTGTTTACACTGTATTAGAATGATTCAGAATTGGAGGATCCAGTCGAGTTGTGACTGTTATAGGATGATGTAGGTTGGATCACTGTAATAGTTGCATTGTTTCTAATCGGACTCTACAATTTTCTTAGCGCTGAACGATTTGGAATTGGAGGATCCAGTCAAGTCCCCCTTTCAGTTTCTCGAAGCCCTGAACCAAGAGGATCTTGCATTCAGAGTTTTTCTTCTATGAACTACTGAAAGGTCTGTTGCCTGAGGTAGTTTGTTCACTCCTCTCACCAAGTCTTCAACCTGCTCATCTTTAAATCAACTCACTGACTGAAGTTAGATCACGATCTCCTTTGTTCCTTACATACCAGACCTAGTCCCTGAGTTAGAGTGATATCTCCCCGAGTCTCTACCCATTTGATCACCCATTAATAACTATCGTGACATAAAACTAATGGGTGTTGGGCTATGCTCCTGCAAGCAATCTAGGAGTGACTTCTGACGCCAACACATCTGAGAGGAGATATGATGATTAAAAAGAAAAAAATCATTATAGATGGACAAAATCTTAAAGAGGGAGAATTCACCACAGAGATAACAGGTACAATGGGAGCCTTAGTCTAAGCAAACTTGTACTTTGTGGGCAATTTTAACAACTATGTTGCAACGGAAAGAGCAGATGATGGCTCGGCTACATAGTCAGTTAAAAGAGACTGAAAGAAGTACTAGTAGAGATATAGACCAAGGTCTAGAATGAGCTAGATGCAATGATATTCAAGAGATTAAAAAACTGAAAGCAAGCTTAGATGAAGCAAACCTAAAGGTACAGGCCAACCAAGCATAGGCCTTACAGCAAGAGGGAATAAATAAACAATTACAGGACAAGATTAGTTCAATCCAAAATCAAGTGGTAGAGATGGAAGCTTTACAAACCTAGGCTTTGGAAATTCAGAAAAAAGTAGAAAAAGAGCAATAGTGATTGATCTCTAAGCTAGAAATTATTCAGACCTACTTTCAGGAGACAAGAAAATCCTTGGAGAATATTCTCCTAAAGGAAAGAGAGACAAAGGTAGCCATAACTACTTTTCAAAAGACGGTGACTCTTTTAGCAAAAGAGGAGATCGGAAAGACTCATAAGTTATCTTTTTCAGAAAAGATCAAAGGAGATACAATACTCAAGGTTTGGGAGGCAAGCCTCGTCAAAAACAAAAAAATAACCAAGGAGATTAACGATGATTGCTAAGAAATTTTCAATCTTCTAGACAAGGCTTCATTAAACATTGGAAGGGACAACTGTCCTGGGTTATTAGGAGAATTTAATATTGGTAAACATCAGTTAATATTCAAGGAAGATCTGGAAGAAATTCAGATAGAGATCTCACAAATAAAGGTAATTGATGTTACACAGATAAATAAGTGGATGGTGAAGCCAAATGTAAAGTTACAAGATATTGAGTTTACAGGAAAGATAGTTGAAGACCGTCTATTAGGGATACAGAAAAATTTCTTCATATTCCAGGCGAAAGATATTCTAGAGGCTTCTAGAGTATTAGTGCACCTCCTGGGAAAATGTATTGATTATCTCAAAAAAGAAGAAGCAGTTTCATCAACAAAGAAGTAAAGCATTATTTTGAAAGTTTCATCATCGAAATTAATTAAAGGAGATAAAGATAGAAATAGAAACGATTCACTATTTCATATTCATGTAACCGTTAGTCTTCGGAAATTAGTTAATCACCAACAGAAAAAATGTTGAGTGATCATGTATAAATATAATTTCACAAAACTGAGAAAAGGCTTTCATTTTTTTTGGGGAGCCGATTGTGTTAGAAGTTTTCCGATTCGAAATAATATAAATGATGTAGAAGAGATTCTGAATTCTATCACCTTGAAGCTATGTGTTCCTTCACTCTGTTTTCAATATCTTTCAATATATTGTATTCCATGTCTTTCTAACGAATGATCAGCTATAGTTTAATTCAAAATTCTACTGTAGTTTGAATTTATTTGACTATCTAATTACTTATAGTTTTTCCTCTGTGATTGCTATCAGTAGTTTCAAGACCTGTGGGTCTGTTGGATGGTTATATCTTATACTCGACTAGAAATTTTGTTTTTCTCCAATTCTTCTATTATGATATGATATTCTTTCAAGATTAAAGCCTCATATTCTCCAACAGTGTTTCTTTGTTTTTATTTTAATATTCTCAAATTACTTCAAGTACAAGAAACAACCTTTATTGTTATTATGTTATTATTTTGAGTTCCCAAATCCCTTTTATATTTCATCCCACAAAACTAAAAGAACAAAATTTCTAATACCTTTTCTATAATTTAATAAATTTTTAATCCTCATGACTGTCCCAAGTAATAGACAACCTAAGATAGAAACTGGCCTACAAGATCAAACTAGCATTGCTTTGAACTTATTTAATACTATCCTGCGAACAACAACTACCCGAGCTGAATTAGAATGTTTGTGGGCAGTTATTGAGAGAGAAATCAGCATCCAAGAACAATGGGAAGCTAGACAGAGACAGTTGAGAAACCAACTCTTATTTACCCTTCACAATTGATTCTTACTCCTTAATTCTCTTTATTTTTCGGATGCCTTGATGGTATACTTTAGATCCTTAAAGTATAAACTCAGGAACAACAGGATATATCATACTGGATCTAGGACTTGAAGTCAATGTATTACCCAAGTAGACATGGCAATGTATGGGACAGCCCACATTAGGGTATTCTCCTGTTCAGCTGAAACTAGAAAACCAACATAGAGTTCTACCAATTGGCAGACTAAAATGAGTGACAGTAGATCTGGATGGAGTGCAGTCTAAATCAGACTTCGAAGTTATTGAAATAGTGGACGAAACAACACCATATCCAACATTGCTTGACTTTTATTGGGCGTTTGATAACCAGGCCATACTCAATTTAAAGACACAAAAAATGACATTTGAGTCAGGAGAATACAAGGTCATTACGCCATTAGAACCATCAGAAGGAGAGAGATTTGTAGAACCTACATGCTTGGACTTAGAGGAAATCATCTAGTTGTATAAAAAAACTGTGCACGATGAGGATTATGTCAACCCAACTGCAGATGGGATACTTAGTTGGTGAAGCATTAATTCATGTGAGAAAGACTCAGATACAATATTAGAGAACTAGCAATAGAGCCTACACAAATTTTCCACAAGAATATGCACAAGAATAGACCACATAGTAAGATGGGTAGGTATAGAGATAAGGGAACCACCCAGTTTCCATGGAGTAAATGATCTGGAAACATTCTTGGCATAGTACAAGGATGAAGTGTTATAAAATCATAAACTCTTAGCATTAGATATAACACTCAAGGTGATACCTACAAGATGGTGGGGCGCACACAAAGAACAATCAAGGATTGGTACCAATGTAAGCAGTTACTGTGCATAAGGTTTGGTGCAGAACAAAAAATTAACCAAAAACACTAGTACAATGGACAGGGGGCACCAGTGGAACACTTGGAGAAGTGAAGATCACTATGGAAAATGATACCCCCAGAGGAATGGCCTCATCATTTCGTACATACCTTAGATGGCATACCATCAAACTGGTATATAGACTAGGAACTACGCAGAGGCACTTCAAGCTAGATGGTATTGCAACAGAATTTTACAGTCACTTTCTCATTCGAGCATGAGAACCCCAACATACATGAAACACTTAAACAAATAAGAGGGTTGATATTCATTAAGGAACTAGAATTCGAGCTCATAATAGAGGAACAACAATGGACCATACAAACATTGAAAGAATTGTTGTCATTCTACCGTGTGTAGGAAGAAGCAGCGGATGAAGAAGATTCCCGTGATATTTATATCGAGGAAGAAAAAGGTGAAAGAGAAGTGGAAGCTCCACCTCTATAATCATAAGTAATTGTTGTGCCTATCAAGGTGAAGAAAGTAAACATTGTGACAGTCCAGAATCCCAAAATGGCCAGCATTGGAGACTATTCAGATGAGAAAACAATAGAAAGCGTAACAGAGTTACTGCGCGAGTACATCAACCTGTTTCCCACAACATTTATAGAAATGAAGGGCATAGTGGGAGAGATAGGAGAAATGAATATCCCACTCAGAGCTAAGGCAAGACCGATCAGACAACAACCATATAGACTTAATCCAATATATAAGAAAAAACTCAAAGCTGATATTGATAGGATGCTCAAAGCTGACATCATAGAACCTATGGAAGAATCAGAATGGATAAGCCTGATGGTAGTTCAGGAGAAAAAACAAGGCAGGATAAGAGTATGTGTCTACTTGAGGAAGTTTAATGATGCATGCCTACATCATCCATTCCTTACGCTGTTCACAGATGAAGTATTGGAGAACGTAGGGGGACACAAAGTTTACTCATTCACTGATGGATTCTCAGACTACCACCAGATCAAGATAGCACATGAAGATAGATACAAGAAAATGTTTTCTACATAATGGGGATCATACTAGTACATGGTCATGTCGTTTGGAATGAAGAATGCACCAACAATATTCTCCATAGTATTCATAGCTGCATTTAAGGAATTTATCCACCAATTTATAGAGGTATACTTGGACTATTGGACAGTCTATAGTCTGTTGAAATACCCTGTAGAGGTATTGCGGCTAATGTTAGAAATATGCAGGGAGTGCCAGATATCATTAAACATCAAGAAGTGTATTTTCAGAACATCGTTTGGGATACTATTAGGCCATATAGTATGCAAGCAAGGTTTAATAGTACATGATGCAAAGATTGTAGTAATCGTTAACCTTCTGCCACCAAAAATAGTTCATCAACTAAGGGAAACATTAGGACACATAGGATACTATGTTAGAGTCCTAACCAGCACATAGGTAGAACAATATATTCAAATGTAATAAAGGTAAATATTAATAAGGCCTTTCAATAAAATATAATAAGGCGGATGTAAGAAGACCTAATAGAAGCTTTCGCTTCTGGAACAATCTTCCTCTAGATGATTCCTTTTAGTATAAATTGGAGTCGAGGGTATGAGAACCACATCTTGGATATTATTTTAATTGAGCTTTTCTCAACTGGAGGTTTCCCCGTCGAAGAGGCCCGTGAACATTGCTTTCAGATTCAAAGTGCTATTTTTGTTATTACTCTCATATCATTTCAGTGCTATTATGGTGAATGTTCTGGTTATATTGTTGTTATTATGCCATTTCTAGCATTTTATTTTTGTTCTGCATACATTTTATATTTTCCATATTACAAGTGGTATCAGAGCACTTTCCTCAGCAGAAAGTGTGGGTTAATTTGTTTTCAGGGTAGAGACGTATTCTGACGTCTTTAAGCCACATAAATATGTCATTACACGCATAAACCCATGGTTGAGGGATTTATACACGCAGGAAATACAAGTGGTACTTAAGCACACATATTTTGGCCACCCTTATAACCCCTGTTGGTACCCCTTCAAGTGGTAGCGCATCAAAAAACACCTGTGTACAGATCAAGCTAGATTACCTGAATCCCTCTTTAGATAAACCGATCGGTTTCCTGAATGCTATAGTGTCACCGAGGAAAACACTCAGGAAGATACTCTCTAGTACCTGGGTAGTCGGGTAGTATGGCTAAGGGTACGGTCTATCCTCCTTAGTTAGTTCCCTGAGATATTGGGCCGAGTACTACTGTTGGACCNTAACAGAGTTACTGCGCGAGTACATCAACCTGTTTCCCACAACATTTATAGAAATGAAGGGCATAGTGGGAGAGATAGGAGAAATGAATATCCCACTCAGAGCTAAGGCAAGACCGATCAGACAACAACCATATAGACTTAATCCAATATATAAGAAAAAACTCAAAGCTGATATTGATAGGATGCTCAAAGCTGACATCATAGAACCTATGGAAGAATCAGAATGGATAAGCCTGATGGTAGTTCAGGAGAAAAAACAAGGCAGGATAAGAGTATGTGTCTACTTGAGGAAGTTTAATGATGCATGCCTACATCATCCATTCCTTACGCTGTTCACAGATGAAGTATTGGAGAACGTAGGGGGACACAAAGTTTACTCATTCACTGATGGATTCTCAGACTACCACCAGATCAAGATAGCACATGAAGATAGATACAAGAAAATGTTTTCTACATAATGGGGATCATACTAGTACATGGTCATGTCGTTTGGAATGAAGAATGCACCAACAATATTCTCCATAGTATTCATAGCTGCATTTAAGGAATTTATCCACCAATTTATAGAGGTATACTTGGACTATTGGACAGTCTATAGTCTGTTGAAATACCCTGTAGAGGTATTGCGGCTAATGTTAGAAATATGCAGGGAGTGCCAGATATCATTAAACATCAAGAAGTGTATTTTCAGAACATCGTTTGGGATACTATTAGGCCATATAGTATGCAAGCAAGGTTTAATAGTACATGATGCAAAGATTGTAGTAATCGTTAACCTTCTGCCACCAAAAATAGTTCATCAACTAAGGGAAACATTAGGACACATAGGATACTATGTTAGAGTCCTAACCAGCACATAGGTAGAACAATATATTCAAATGTAATAAAGGTAAATATTAATAAGGCCTTTCAATAAAATATAATAAGGCGGATGTAAGAAGACCTAATAGAAGCTTTCGCTTCTGGAACAATCTTCCTCTAGATGATTCCTTTTAGTATAAATTGGAGTCGAGGGTATGAGAACCACATCTTGGATATTATTTTAATTGAGCTTTGCTCAACTGGAGGCTTCCCCGTCGAAGAGGCCCATGAACATTGCTTTCAGTTTCAAAGTGCTATTTTTGTTATTATTCTCATATCATTTCAGTGCTATTATGGTGAATTTTCTGGTTATATTGTTGTTATTCTGCCATTTCTAGCATTTTATTTTTGTTCTGCATACATTTTATATTTTCCATATTACAAGTGGTATCAGAGCACTTTCCTCAGCAGAAAGTGTGGGTTAATTGTTTTTCAGGGTAGAGACGCATTCCGACGTCTTTAAGCCACATAAATATGTCATTACACGCATAAACCCACGGTTGAGGGATTTATACACGCAGGAAATACAAGTGGTACTTAAGCACACATCTTTTGGCCACCCTTGTAACCCCTGTTGGTACCCCTTCGAGTGGTAGCGCATCAAAAAACACTTGTGTACAGATCAACCTAGATTACCTGAATCCCTCTTTAGATAAACCGATCGGTTGCCTGACTACTATAGTGTCACCAAGGACAACACTCAGGAAGATACTCTCTAGTATCTGGGTAGTCGGGTAGTATGGCTAACGGTACGGTCTATCCTCCTTAGTTAGTTCCCTGAGATATTGGGCCGAGTACTACTGTTGGACCCCGCATGTATATCAAAGAGCTATAGCACAGGGCAAACCCTTGTCTGTAGAACCCTTGAATACCTAACCCTTGGGGATAGAAACATAAACAAATTAAAATAGACAAGATCTATTGCCACACAACTGTGTTCGGGTTGCCAAGTAAATACACATGTCTTTCTGGTTAAGCATTTGGGAATTTCCTCTCTAAAGTATTCTTCAGGCTGGAGTATAACTCCTTAGGTGTAAAAAAAAAAAGGTCTGTAATTTTTTTCACCATTATTTGAGACCTATTCCATTGGATTCATCTCTTCATCCTCATCACATTCATCCATATTATTTTTTGGAAAAAATTTTGACCCCGCCCACCCTTTTTCAGTTCCCCCATCTTGATGGCCCATACCCGTAGCCAAGACTTGGAAGCTCACTTCAACACCTTGCAATCTAGTCTCATCGAGACCCAACAAGAAGTGAAACAAATTAGTGCCAATGTTGCTGCCATCAATAAAACCATGCAGTCCTCAATGGAGGAAATCAAGAAAGACCTCACCATCTAGCTTGAATCAGTCTTTTCGGCACTCTGCACCAAACTGCACATCCCTACAGATAACCCTTCCTCTTCCTCACCTCCACAGACTGAAGGTGACCATTCCTATGATTCCCATAACTTTCATAACCATAAATTTTAACGTGACCTATGCCTTCTACAGGTGGATGTGACCAAATTTGATGGCTTGGACCCCACTAGTTGGGTAACCCAAATGGAACATTATTTCTCTTTATACGACATTATAGATGACTTGGCCAAACTCTGGTATGGTGTTCTCCATCTAGATCAAGAATGTCGGAAATGGTGGCAATGGAGAAAAACTTCTTGTCAAGGTTATATTGCTTGGACACACTTTGTGGCAGAGCTTTATGAACTCTTTGACATTGACACCAACCATTTGGTCCATTTGACAAAGTTGAAACAATTAGGAACAGTGGAATACTTTATAGATTCCTTTGAGCGCTTGGATTTTATAACAGAGGGCATGTCTGATGCCTTTTTCTGAGAGTGTTTTATCAACAACCTCAAGGATGAGATTCGGGCCCATGTCCTCATGGCTCGGCCTTAGAGTTGGGTGGAGGCTACCAAACGAGATAAAGAGAACAACAGGTTGTATCTACTCAAAACCGCAAACCCTCCTTTATCCCTCACCCTAAACCAGTAAATCCCACTACTCCCTCTGCTCCACTAAAGATCCAAAAATTAACCAGGGATGAAATGGATAAATTCCAACTCAAAGGTCTTTGTTATAACTATGATGACAAATATTTCTCAGGCCACAAGTGTAAAGAACAAAAGAATTTTATGGCCATCTTCGAGGAGATTTCAAAAGAAGATGAAGAAACTCCCTCTGTGTCTGAGTCACCTGAATCCATTAACATAACCCCTCCCTTAGACCCTCCCGAAGTAGAACCGATCATTTCCCTCAATGCTCTCACTAGCTTCTTTGCTCCCCAAAACCTCAAGCTAATCGGTTACATCAAGCATCGGAAGGTCATCATTTTGGTTGATAGTGGCAACACCCATAATTTTATTCATCGCCGCATTTCCCAAGAAACTCATTGCTACATCCATGCTGTCAATAATTTCCAAATCATGATTGTCAATGGTGGTTCCATGAAATGTGGAGGGCGTTGTGAAAATGTGCATCTCCAAATTGGTGACTACCACCTGAAATCCCATATGTTTGCTANAAGAGCTATAGCACAGGGCAAACCCTTGTCTGTAGAACCCTTGAATACCTAACCCTTGGGGATGGAAACATAAACAAATTAAAATAGACAAGATCTATTGCCACACAATTGTGTTCGGGTTGCCAAGTAAATACACATGTCTTTCTGGTTAAGCATTTGGGAATTTCCTCTCTGAAGTATTCTTCAGGCTGGAGTATAACTCCTTAGGTGTAAAAAAAAAAAGGTCTGTAATTTTTTTCACCATTATTTGAGACCTATTCCATTGGATTCATCTCTTCGTCCTCATCACATTCATCCATATTATTTTTTGGAAAAATTTTTGACCCCGCCCACCCTTTTTCAGTTCCCCCATCTTGATGGCCCATACCCGTATCCAAGACTTGGAAGCTCGCTTCAACACCTTGCAATCTAGTCTCATCGAGACCCAACAAGAAGTGAAACAAATTAGTGCCAATGTTGTTGCCATCAATAAAACCATGCAGTCCTCAATGGAGCAAATCAAGAAAGACCTCACCATCCAGCTTGAATCAGTATTTTCGGCACTCTGCACCAAACTACACATCCCTACAGATAACCCTTCCTCTTCCTCACCTCCACAGAATGAAGGTGACCATTCCTATGACTCCCATAACTTTCATAACCATAAATTTTAACGTGACCTATGCCTTCTACGAGTGGATGTGACCAAATTTGATGGCTTGGACCCCACTAGTTGGGTAACCCAAATGGAACATTATTTCTCTTTATATGACATTATAGATGACTTGGCCAAACTCTGGTATGGTGTTCTCCATCTAGATCAAGAACGTTGGAAATGGTGGCAATGAAGAAAAACTTCTTATCGAGGTTATATTGCTTGGACACACTTTGTGGCAGAGCTTTATGAACTCTTTGACATTGACACCAACCATTTGGTCCATTTGACAAAGTTGAAACAATTAGGAATAGTGGAATACTTTATAGATTCCTTTGAGCGCTTGGATTTTAGAACATAGGGCATGTTTGATGCCTTTTTCCGAGAGTGTTTTATCAGCAACCTCAAGGATGAGATTCGGTCCCATGTCCTCATGGCTCGGCCTTAGAGTTGGGTGGAGGCTACCAAAAGAGATAAAGAGCACAACAGGTTGTATCTACTCAAAACCGCAAACCCTCCTTTATCCCTCACCCTAAACCAGTAAATCCCACTACTCCCTCTGCTCCACTAAAGATCCAAAAATTAACCAGGGATGAA
>JZKD02S2442132.1:6567-27515 GCA_000966675.3 Picea glauca
TAATCCTGACAAGTTGTTCAAACCTACTTACACTCGCCCATGCCATTATGACCCTTATCACGACAAGATTGCACAATGAATGGAGGATTCGTACAACAAGAATATCCAAGGAAATGGTAAGATCATCCTTACTTTGTTTTTAGATGATGATTTTGAAGGTAAGTGTGATATGTTTCTGACATTTGTTGATATGTTACCATTTTTATTAATAATTCTTGATCTTGTTTCCATTGCAGGATTAGAGTTACTACGATGGCTACATTAGAAACATGACTTCACGTAGTATCCTGATTTGTTTAATAGTTAGGGTAGGTTTAGGAATAGGTTTTCCTTTCAGTTGTATTTCTCACTATTTCTCTTTGTAATAATGCAGTCATGAACGCAAGTGGGCACACCATGAGAACCATAATACGACTATTGTCAGGGAAGTCCCCTTGATCCTTTTCTCTTTGCTTCTACTTGAACATTCATTTTCAAAAATGCAGTATCATCATGAAGATCTTAAATGGAAAGTAAAGAGATAAATAAATATGAATCAACCCTGATCCAAGGTACCATGAATAAGACTGATTTCCCATCAAACATGATTTTCCTACTTTTTTTTAGTCTCCCAAGGGATTTGTTGCATGAGGTTTTCAAATGCACATTCTGTATATATTTTTTTGTTTGGATTTTTTTGCTTTCAAATCCTTCTTTGCTGGTGTGTTTTGATTTCTCCCTTATGCTTACTTTGCTGTTGAAATACACATACCTGCATTATGAACTATTTAGACAAAGAAAACATAAAAAAAATTCCTCTAAAATGGCTGCTGAAAAGCTGTCTAAACATCAATTGTGATATGCTTCTGAAATTTACATCCATGTCAAGGAAAGACTGTTGTTTGAAAGAAGTTTATTGATTTCAATCTATAAGTGAAGCCTATCACGATCATCTTTTTCTTCTTACGTTGTCCCTGTTCCTTAAGGGAATAACTCGGTATATGTCTCACTGCTTTCGATGGACGGTTTTGTAAACAAACCATCTCTTAATCTTAATGAAGGACAGCTTAAAAAATTCTTTCTAGGTCTGTAAAAATATGACTAAAATATCATAATTTTCAGTGTCACCCCACTCGATTATATATCTTTAAAAAACCAAATAAATCATTAAAGAGTTGTGGGAAGTGCTTGTAAACCCGCCAGGATACTGAACAGGTCTGCTGGCAATGAGTAAATGCATGCATGACGCCAAGACAACTTCGTCGGGGTACTGAACAGGCCCGCTAGCAGCGAAGCAATGTTGGGTATATGAAAATTCACAACTATGGAATCTCTTGACCTTAAAATGTCCTTTATTCTGATATGGAACTTCTTGGCAGGATATGGATATTAGAGTGGGTTAAATGGAAACCCTGTCGAGACTATGGATGCCTGTTGGCAGCAGTGGCTCTGTCAATGGTATTGGGGGTTTATCTTTAATATCATGACTCGCTTGTCTTAAGACTGTTATCAGTTTTCATCTTTTAAGCACATATGGAATTCTTTGATTAATGATGATGTTTAAACAATTTTCTAGTTGTTTTTGAGTTAGAATTATTCTCATTATCATAATCTGGATTTGTTCTTTCAGCAGAGATAACTACTTCTACCAGTGTGTCTCCATTGTTGGCAGCCTTTTTGCATTTTTATCTTTTCCTTATAAGCTGCCTACACAAGGGTTTTGAACCCTAAATACTTGTCGTAATTCTTGAAAACAAAACGACACTATTATCTTCCACTATTCTCACACTTGCCTTTCATTTTCATTTTCGTGATTGCAAGCATGAAAATCTTGAGTCGCAAGTCACGTCGATGGCATTAAAATCATCTCTAGATTATTATGATTACTCTTGTTCATTTCAACTCAATAATGGTTATACATGGGTCAAAACACCAAACCTTTATTTACTTTGCATGTTTATAGATATGATTTCTATTTATAGATTTTCCATGCAATGAGTTTNCAACAAGAATATCCAAGGAAATGGTAAGATCATCCTTACTTTGTTTTTAGATGATGATTTTGAAGGTAAGTGTGATATGTTTCTGACATTTGTTGATATGTTACCATTTTTATTAGTAATGCTTGATCTTGTTTCCATTGCAGGATTAGAGTTACTACGATGGCTACATTAGAAACATGACTTCACATAGTATCCTGATTTGTTTAATAGTTAGGGTAGGTTTAGGAATAGGTTTTCCTTTCAGTTGTATTTCTCACTATTTCTCTTTGTAATAATGCAGTCATGAACACAAGTGGGCACACCATGAGAACCATAATACGACTATTGTCAGGGAAGTCCCCTTGATCCTTTTCTCTTTGCTTCTACTTGAACATTCATTTTCAAAAACGCAGTATCATCATGAAGATCTTAAATGGAAAGTAAAGAGATAAATAAATCTGAATCAACCCTGACCCAAGGTACCATGAATAAGACTGATTTCCCATCAAACTGGATTTTCCTACTTTTTTTTAGTCTCCCAAGGGATTTGTTGCATGAGGTTTTCAAATGCACATTTTGTATATATTTTTTTGTTTGGATTTTTTTGCTTTCAAATCCTTCTTCGCTGGTGTGTTTTGATTTCTCCCTTATGATTACTTTTCTGTTGAAATACACATACCTGCATTATGAACTATTTAGACAAAGAAAACATAAAAAAAATTCCTCTAAAATGACTGCTGAAAAGCTGTCTAAACATCAATTGTGATATGCTTCTGAAATTTACATCCATGTCAAGGAAAGACTGTTGTTTGAAAGAAGTTTATTGATTTCAATCTATAAGTGAAGCCTATCACGATCATCTTTTTCTTCTTACGTTGTCCCTGTTCCTTAAGGGAATAACTCGGTATATGTCTCACTGCTTTCGATGGACGGTTTTGTAAACAAACCATCTCTTAATCTTAATGAAGGACAGCTTAAAAAATTCTTTCTAGGTCTGTAAAAATATGACTAAAATATCATAATTTTCAGTGTCACCCCACTCGATTATATATCTTTAAAAAACCAAATAAATCATTAAAGAGTTGTGGGAAGTGCTTGTAAACCCGCCAGGATACTGAACAGGTCTGCTGGCAATGAGTAAATGCATGCATGACGCCAAGACAACTTCGTCGGGGTACTGAACAGGCCCGCTAGCAGCGAAGCAATGTTGGGTATATGAAAATTCACAACTATGGAATCTCTTGACCTTAAAATGTCCTTTATTCTGATATGGAACTTCTTGGCAGGATATGGATATTAGAGTGGGTTAAATGGAAACCCTGTCGAGACTATGGATGCCTGTTGGCAGCAGTGGCTCTGTCAATGGTATTGGGGGTTTATCTTTAATATCATGACTCGCTTGTCTTAAGACTGTTATCAGTTTTCATCTTTTAAGCACATATGGAATTCTTTGATTAATGATGATGTTTAAACAATTTTCTAGTTGTTTTTGAGTTAGAATTATTCTCATTATCATAATCTGGATTTGTTCTTTCAGCAGAGATAACTACTTCTACCAGTGTGTCTCCATTGTTGGCAGCCTTTTTGCATTTTTATCTTTTCCTTATAAGCTGCCTACACAAGGGTTTTGAACCCTAAATACTTGTCGTAATTCTTGAAAACAAAACGACACTATTATCTTCCACTATTCTCACACTTGCCTTTCATTTTCATTTTCGTGATTGCAAGCATGAAAATCTTGAGTCGCAAGTCACGTCGATGGCATTAAAATCATCTCTAGATTATTATGATTACTCTTGTTCATTTCAACTCAATAATGGTTATACATGGGTCAAAACACCAAACCTTTATTTACTTTGCATGTTTATAGATATGATTTCTATTTATAGATTTTCCATGCAATGAGTTTTGGTGTATTTGATTGAATCCTTGATACAATGGTGGTATGATGTTCTATTGTCTTTGATAAATCCTTGGTGCAATGGTTTCATACAACACATAAATTTTATGATCAAATCCTTGGTACTATATTCGAAATGTTGTTTTGTTTTAAATCATTATAAATGCTATTGTATGATCAAATAGTTGGATCGACTTGTCATGGTTTTCAATGATTATTTGTTTGGCATGTCATTTACATTTTTTTTGACATACACCAATAGTGATTTGAATCACCAAGGCATCGTCGATTGTACATATCGAAATGACTGTTTCGCATGGTTTTATTTCACTCCACCACCCGCGCACGAATAGGCATTAATGTCTGCCTTGTATCTCAGGCCACCTCTGTTTGTGTTGGGGATATCTGTGAGCATTTGGTCCTGCATCTACCCTTTCCACCCCCCTCACCATTTACCTTGACTGTGTGCTCTCTCCTATGGTCCCTGTAGTGCGCATAGAACCTAATGGCATCCAAACACTTCTGCTATTTGACAATGCTCGTGAGGACTTGGAGAATAATGGCTAGTTAGTTTTTATCCAAAAATTCGAGGGTTTCAACCTCGTGATCACCCAAAAGTTTGCCCTCACATTCGATGGATGTAGGGCCAAGGTTGGTGATATTCAACTTGAATTGAACGAAGAATTCCTCAATTTAGCCACAGGTTTACCAGCTAAAGGGAAGAGGTGGTTTAAGAATTTGAAAGTGGATGAAGTGTCATGGATGCTCTTGTTTACATCAAGGAAAATTGTCAGTTGTGACAGAGGTATGCCAGTCACTACCCTTAAGTCTGGCATGATTTATTGGCCATTGTTAAGAAATTTGTGACTTGCGAAGGTCGTTATGGTTTAGTGTTTCTTTACCATCTCTGGTTGCTTATGAATTTCATGGATTTCCCTGTGAATATGCCTCACTACCTCCTACGCAGTATGTATAAAATGTCTAAATGATTTAAGAGGGAAAAGGTTGATTCCATCCTTTTCCATCATTGTTTGATCAAAATCATTACTGTCCATCATTTGAGGCTGAATGGTGATTGTTGGCAAGTTTTCCTATCAAGGAATGGCTTTGCCACTCCTGAATGTGTTCAAGTGGACAAGACCATGGTCACTGAAACCCTTGTTGGGCCTGTCGTGCCACCTCCTACCCTCCTACCTGCTGTCAAACCATGGACCTACCCCAACGCTGACCTACCTGACACCATGCCTAATTCGTGTTCGAAAGACAATGCTAAGACTGTTAAAAGGCCTGCAAGGAACAAAGGAAAGGGTAATACAGATGTCAACAACAGGGGAAAGAATGTTGCACGTTGGGTCTCTAGGTGCACTCAGAACAAGCCCAAACAAAACACAGGCCAGAAGCCTATTGTTTTGAGCAAAGATTCGAACTCTGAGAATGAATGTTTTTTTACCGAAGAATACCCCTACTCTCATGGCCTCTGTTCTGTTGAACCCTATGAATACATTTCCAACCTTCCACTGTGCCTAAAGAATGACCCTAAATTCACCGGAATTAAGCTTGATAGTGGAACCCCTGGTAATTTAAAAGAACCCTCACCTGTAGTAATTCAGCCCGATCAACAACAGTGCACTCAACGCAACTCTTGGCTGGAGTGATACTACACAGATGTCCCTCTGTTGCAATCCAAAATTAAGTCCTTAGAGGACCGGGTGACTGTGTTTTCTAAGGAAAATGATAGGCTGCAATCTTACGATAAGAAGCAAAATACCATGGGTTCTATCGTGTTTAGAAATGTTGAGGCAACTACTACCTTTGTTAACTCAAAGTTACCCTAACCGAATCGTATCTCTACAACCAAGGTATGTTATTTCAACAATGTTTTTGAACGATTTTGTTTACTTCGAATTACCAAGAATGATTTCGTTTTGAATTGTGTTCGCATTGAATCAGTACAAAAGATTTGTTTCCTAAATTAAATTTAGTTCTGTTTGGATTGAACCGATTTAACATGATTTTGTTGTTCTTGATTTAGTATAAACGATTGCATTGGCTCTGAGTTAGTTTAGTATAGTTCTATTTTGTTTGATTAGGAAATGATTATGCTCTTTTTGAATGACCATGGTCAATTTTGTTTGCATTGAATTAGTATCAGAGATTGGTTTGATAAATAGAATATAGTCTGTTTCGATTGAATTGATTCAAAACGATTTTGTTGTCCTTTAATTAGCATAAACGATTGTATTTGTTTTGAATTAGTAACAAAAGANCTGCTGAAAAGCTGTCTAAACATCAATTGTGATATGCTTCTGAAATTTACATCCATGTCAAGGAAAGACTGTTGTTTGAAAGAAGTTTATTGATTTCAATCTATAAGTGAAGCCTATCACGATCATCTTTTTCTTCTTACGTTGTCCCTGTTCCTTAAGGGAATAACTCGGTATATGTCTCACTGCTTTCGATGGACGGTTTTGTAAACAAACCATCTCTTAATCTTAATGAAGGACAGCTTAAAAAATTCTTTCTAGGTCTGTAAAAATATGACTAAAATATCATAATTTTCAGTGTCACCCCACTCGATTATATATCTTTAAAAAACCAAATAAATCATTAAAGAGTTGTGGGAAGTGCTTGTAAACCCGCCAGGATACTGAACAGGTCTGCTGGCAATGAGTAAATGCATGCATGACGCCAAGACAACTTCGTCGGGGTACTGAACAGGCCCGCTAGCAGCGAAGCAATGTTGGGTATATGAAAATTCACAACTATGGAATCTCTTGACCTTAAAATGTCCTTTATTCTGATATGGAACTTCTTGGCAGGATATGGATATTAGAGTGGGTTAAATGGAAACCCTGTCGAGACTATGGATGCCTGTTGGCAGCAGTGGCTCTGTCAATGGTATTGGGGGTTTATCTTTAATATCATGACTCGCTTGTCTTAAGACTGTTATCAGTTTTCATCTTTTAAGCACATATGGAATTCTTTGATTAATGATGATGTTTAAACAATTTTCTAGTTGTTTTTGAGTTAGAATTATTCTCATTATCATAATCTGGATTTGTTCTTTCAGCAGAGATAACTACTTCTACCAGTGTGTCTCCATTGTTGGCAGCCTTTTTGCATTTTTATCTTTTCCTTATAAGCTGCCTACACAAGGGTTTTGAACCCTAAATACTTGTCGTAATTCTTGAAAACAAAACGACACTATTATCTTCCACTATTCTCACACTTGCCTTTCATTTTCATTTTCGTGATTGCAAGCATGAAAATCTTGAGTCGCAAGTCACGTCGATGGCATTAAAATCATCTCTAGATTATTATGATTACTCTTGTTCATTTCAACTCAATAATGGTTATACATGGGTCAAAACACCAAACCTTTATTTACTTTGCATGTTTATAGATATGATTTCTATTTATAGATTTTCCATGCAATGAGTTTCGGTGTCTTTGATTGAATCCTTGATACAATGGTGGTATGATGTTCTATTGTCTTTGATAAATCCTTGGTGCAATGGTTTCATACAACACATAAATTTTATGATCAAATCCTTCGTACTATATTCGAAATGTTGTTTTGTTTTAAATCATTATAAATGCAATTGTATGATCAAATAGTTGGATCGACTTGTCATGGTTTTCAATGATTATTTGTTTGGCATGTCATTTACATTTTTTTTGACATACACCAATAGTGATTTGAATCACCAAATCATCGTCGATTGTACATATCGAAATCACTGTTTCGCATGGTTTTATTTCACTCCACCACCCGCGCACGAATAGGCATTAATGTCTGCCTTGTATCTCAGGCCACCTCTGTTTGTGTTGGGGAAATATGTGAGCATTTGGTCCTGCGTCTACCCTTTCCACCCCCCTCACCATTTACCCTGACTGTGTGCTCTCTCCTATGGCCCCTGTAGTGTGCATAGAACCTAATGGCATCCAAACACTTCTGCTATTTGACAATGCTCGTGAGGACTTGGAGAATAATGGATGGTTAGTTTTTATCCAAAAATTCGAGGGTTTCAACCTCGTGATCACCCAACAGTTTTCCCTCACATTCGATGGATGTAGGGCCAAGGTTGGTGATATTCAACTTGAATTGAACGAAGAATTCCTCAATTTAGCCACAGGTTTACCAGCTAAAGGGAAGAGGTGGTTTAAGAATTTGAAAGTGGATGAAGTGTCATGGATGCTCTTGTTTACATCAAGGAAAATTGTCAGTTGTGACAGAGGTATGCCAGTCACTACCCTTAAGTCTGGCATGATTTATTGGCCATTGTTAAGAAATTTGTGACTTGCGAAGGTCGTTATGGTTTAGTGTTTCTTTACCATCTCTGGTTGCTTATGAATTTCATGGATTTCCCTGTGAATATGCCTCACTACCTCCTACGCAGTATGTATAAAATGTCTAAATGATTTAAGAGGGAAAAGGTTGATTCCATCCTTTTCCATCATTGTTTGATCAAAATCATTACTGTCCATCATTTGAGGCTGAATGGTGATTGTTGGCAAGTTTTCCTATCAAGGAATGGCTTTGCCACTCCTGAATGTGTTCAAGTGGACAAGACCATGGTCACTGAAACCCTTGTTGGGCCTGTCGTGCCACCTCCTACCCTCCTACCTGCTGTCAAACCATGGACCTACCCCAACGCTGACCTACCTGACACCATGCCTAATTCGTGTTCGAAAGACAATGCTAAGACTGTTAAAAGGCCTGCAAGGAACAAAGGAAAGGGTAATACAGATGTCAACAACAGGGGAAAGAATGTTGCACGTTGGGTCTCTAGGTGCACTCAGAACAAGCCCAAACAAAACACAGGCCAGAAGCCTATTGTTTTGAGCAAAGATTCGAACTCTGAGAATGAATGTTTTTTTACCGAAGAATACCCCTACTCTCATGGCCTCTGTTCTGTTGAACCCTATGAATACATTTCCAACCTTCCACTGTGCCTAAAGAATGACCCTAAATTCACCGGAATTAAGCTTGATAGTGGAACCCCTGGTAATTTAAAAGAACCCTCACCTGTAGTAATTCAGCCCGATCAACAACAGTGCACTCAACGCAACTCTTGGCTGGAGTGATACTACACAGATGTCCCTCTGTTGCAATCCAAAATTAAGTCCTTAGAGGACCGGGTGACTGTGTTTTCTAAGGAAAATGATAGGCTGCAATCTTACGATAAGAAGCAAAATACCATGGGTTCTATCGTGTTTAGAAATGTTGAGGCAACTACTACCTTTGTTAACTCAAAGTTACCCTAACCGAATCGTATCTCTACAACCAAGGTATGTTATTTCAACAATGTTTTTGAACGATTTTGTTTACTTCGAATTACCAAGAATGATTTCGTTTTGAATTGTGTTCGCATTGAATCAGTACAAAAGATTTGTTTCCTAAATTAAATTTAGTTCTGTTTGGATTGAACCGATTTAACATGATTTTGTTGTTCTTGATTTAGTATAAACGATTGCATTGGCTCTGAGTTAGTTTAGTATAGTTCTATTTTGTTTGATTAGGAAATGATTATGCTCTTTTTGAATGACCATGGTCAATTTTGTTTGCATTGAATTAGTATCAGAGATTGGTTTGATAAATAGAATATAGTCTGTTTCGATTGAATTGATTCAAAACGATTTTGTTGTCCTTTAATTAGCATAAACGATTGTATTTGTTTTGAATTAGTAACAAAAGATTTGTTTGATTCACCGTATACATTTTTGTTACCATTTGGATTAATTTAAAATGATTTGGTTTGTAAATATGACCAGCTACAAAATCATGAGATTCTGTAGCTAGTCATAAAAATTGGATTTTTGTTGATTTTACAACTGAACACTATCTAAAACTTGTTTATTCTTATCCATCTATAGGTACACATGAATTTCAATGGGAATTGGATCTGTTGTGGTAGTTTAGAACATGTTTTTGTTACATATTTTTGGTTTAAGTTGTTAGTCTTAGGCAGAAATAGGAATCTGAGAGATTGTTCCCATATTTTTTGTGAACAGTTTTGATACTTTCCACAGGGATGTTTTACCCTGTGGCGTTTATATACTCATTATTTTTTGTAAACGACCCATCATTGTGGGGAGAACAAAGACTATGGACTTATGATGATACAGACTCGAATAGAAGTGGATTTGTTGTACGACTTTAGCTTCAATTCATCTTACTTTTGTTCAAGTTTCTGTGCATTTTAATTTGTAATAAAATTATTGACTACTTTAGATATCAAGATTTGTTATAGGTTGATGCGTCATGATTTAAATTCTATCCAGATTTGATGTATCTCATTTTACTCACAACAATTACTCTGTTTAAATTTAATGAATAGAAGGTTTATCTTCTTTGTTAAATGAACGGTTATGTACAAATATTCGCACTGGGATTTATCTAAATTTGATCATCTGTAAACTATAAGATTGTTGTTGTGTTATGTCTTGTTTGTTCTGTCATTTGTATTCAAAGAGAATTGTTTCTTCCTATTTACAAGAAGCTTGTGGAAAATCTGGTGCAGATTTCTCCCATCAAACAACTGAATCGAGTACTGTGAATAGGAAAAATAGGAAGCGCCTCTACAGGTCAGTTTGTTAGTGTTATTCAGTTAGTTAATTAATATATAAACTTCTTGTAATCTGAACATGTTTCATTGTTCATATCTATAGTTCAGATTACAGTTAGGATTTTTATTTTAATTGCTTAGTTTAGATAGCTTTCTTTTCATTCCTTTGTCATAAAAATTCTAAAAATAAAAAATAATAGCTTCGCTGTCGATTCATACCTGATTTTTGCAAATTTAGATCAAAATTTGTATTCTGTAAATACTGCACATATATAATTGAGATTTAGTTCTATTGATAGTTGAACATTTAAATAAGTAGAATTATCATTTTATGATATTGGTTAGTAAATTGTATATATATGTTTTAGATTTGTATATAGTTTGTTGTAGCTGTTTTTTTTCACTTAGATTAGTTTTTATTTCTCTTTCCTAGGACTTAGATCGGCCAACGGAGCCGCTAAACCCATCGGAGTGGATCATTCCAAACGGCTTGGGTTATTTAGAGAACCCCGGACTGGATCCACCCCTCCAGTTGACGAGCGATCAATTTCGCTCATAAACAAATCACTGGAAATATGGGAGGATCGATTGCCCGATACCAATAATTCTAGGGTAAAGAGGATGATGATGTAGAAAAAAATTGGTTCTTATGTGAGGCCATCTGGAGATACAGAGGGACTATTGATGCAAATAAGTTAGTATATTTTTAGACAACCTTGAGGGGTAGTGCTCTCAAATAGTACATGAAGGATATTAAACCAGGGGTGTAAGGAAAAGCATTCACCCTTGGCAAAGTGCATTTGATGTTCAACGTCGAATTCAAACTACCTTAGTTAGAACAACAATATCTCTCCGAGTTGTGGGAGATTCAACAAAGGGAAGGAGAAACTACCTAGGAGTATGGCCAGAAATTTAAATATGATATTGGGAGGCTAGCACATCCAAATCACGAAGATCGCTAGAGGGAATTGTACATCCAAGGATTACTGCCTCTGATGACAATTCCTTTAACCCAACAACGAATAGCCACATTAACATATGCCTTGGAAAAATCGATGAAGATTGAAGCCATGGAAGGTTATCCAAGGAATTTGAGGATGACCAAGCCTCTAGTAGATGCAATTTTTTCGCAATTCCAGGGACAAATATCGACATTAATAGAAATTATTCAAGAATTAACCACACCACAACTAGGACAACCTCAAGTTTGGTGCAAAAGATGTTACACATAAGGGCATATGGAAAATGATTATCCACGCATGAGGGGAATGGAATATCCTCACAATCTGATGGGACCCTCTTCAGGACCGACGGGAGGAGTTTTGCAAGTATATGCAACTCCAACATTTCATACACTAGGGCTATGAATACCCTAGCAGGCGCTCAAACCTCTCACACAACTAAGTATTGTGAGATTTTTCAGACACATGGGAATGCGTCGTGGTAGTGTCCTATTATGCAGAAGTATAAAACTGCACCCAATACAATAAATTGTGATTTCTACACATCTATGACCCATGCTACAAATCAATGTAGAGAGTTGGATGCACTTTCTAATAGATTGGACCGGATAAAATTCAGAGTAAATGAAACCCCCCAAGGACCTGGAAAAGGCCATGGAGTTGGGTTTGGAGGAGGATTTAGAGGAGTAATAAATGGAGGCAGAGGGAAAATAATATGTTACAAATGCAATGAACAAGGTCACTTCTCCAGAGACTACCCTCATCTAAGACGACCATGGTGCTCTCACTGCAGGAACAATCACCATGGAACTGAAGACTACCCAAAACTGATCGTGAAATGGGAATATTGGGTTCGTAAACAAGGAGATAATCTCATAAGATCAAAATTAAAAAGGGGAATTGAGGGTCAACTACCTAATATTAACATTGTTACTCGTGGAGGAGAAGAAACTAGGGTAGATGCAAATGGTTAGCCCAAGATTCAGAAAGTTGTTCCCAAAGATGACAGGTATGATCCTGTGAAACAATTTTTTTTTTCAAAACTTAAATAGAAATATTTAAGAGTATCCNCCCTCACATTCGATGGATGTAGGGCCAAGGTTGGTGATATTCAACTTGAATTGAACGAAGAATTCCTCAATTTAGCCACAGGTTTACCAGCTAAAGGGAAGAGGTGGTTTAAGAATTTGAAAGTGGATGAAGTGTCATGGATGCTCTTGTTTACATCAAGGAAAATTGTCAGTTGTGACAGAGGTATGCCAGTCACTACCCTTAAGTCTGGCATGATTTATTGGCCATTGTTAAGAAATTTGTGACTTGCGAAGGTCGTTATGGTTTAGTGTTTCTTTACCATCTCTGGTTGCTTATGAATTTCATGGATTTCCCTGTGAATATGCCTCACTACCTCCTACGCAGTATGTATAAAATGTCTAAATGATTTAAGAGGGAAAAGGTTGATTCCATCCTTTTCCATCATTGTTTGATCAAAATCATTACTGTCCATCATTTGAGGCTGAATGGTGATTGTTGGCAAGTTTTCCTATCAAGGAATGGCTTTGCCACTCCTGAATGTGTTCAAGTGGACAAGACCATGGTCACTGAAACCCTTGTTGGGCCTGTCGTGCCACCTCCTACCCTCCTACCTGCTGTCAAACCATGGACCTACCCCAACGCTGACCTACCTGACACCATGCCTAATTCGTGTTCGAAAGACAATGCTAAGACTGTTAAAAGGCCTGCAAGGAACAAAGGAAAGGGTAATACAGATGTCAACAACAGGGGAAAGAATGTTGCACGTTGGGTCTCTAGGTGCACTCAGAACAAGCCCAAACAAAACACAGGCCAGAAGCCTATTGTTTTGAGCAAAGATTCGAACTCTGAGAATGAATGTTTTTTTACCGAAGAATACCCCTACTCTCATGGCCTCTGTTCTGTTGAACCCTATGAATACATTTCCAACCTTCCACTGTGCCTAAAGAATGACCCTAAATTCACCGGAATTAAGCTTGATAGTGGAACCCCTGGTAATTTAAAAGAACCCTCACCTGTAGTAATTCAGCCCGATCAACAACAGTGCACTCAACGCAACTCTTGGCTGGAGTGATACTACACAGATGTCCCTCTGTTGCAATCCAAAATTAAGTCCTTAGAGGACCGGGTGACTGTGTTTTCTAAGGAAAATGATAGGCTGCAATCTTACGATAAGAAGCAAAATACCATGGGTTCTATCGTGTTTAGAAATGTTGAGGCAACTACTACCTTTGTTAACTCAAAGTTACCCTAACCGAATCGTATCTCTACAACCAAGGTATGTTATTTCAACAATGTTTTTGAACGATTTTGTTTACTTCGAATTACCAAGAATGATTTCGTTTTGAATTGTGTTCGCATTGAATCAGTACAAAAGATTTGTTTCCTAAATTAAATTTAGTTCTGTTTGGATTGAACCGATTTAACATGATTTTGTTGTTCTTGATTTAGTATAAACGATTGCATTGGCTCTGAGTTAGTTTAGTATAGTTCTATTTTGTTTGATTAGGAAATGATTATGCTCTTTTTGAATGACCATGGTCAATTTTGTTTGCATTGAATTAGTATCAGAGATTGGTTTGATAAATAGAATATAGTCTGTTTCGATTGAATTGATTCAAAACGATTTTGTTGTCCTTTAATTAGCATAAACGATTGTATTTGTTTTGAATTAGTAACAAAAGAGTTGTTTGATTCACCGTATACATTTTTGTTACCATTTGGATTAATTTAAAATGATTTGGTTTGTAAATATGACCAGCTACAAAATCGTGAGATTCTGTAGCTAGTCATAAAAATTGGATTTTTGTTGATTTTACAACTGAACACTATCTAAAACTTGTTTATTCTTATCCATCTACAGGTACACATGAATTTCAATGGGAATTGGATCTGCTGTGGTAGTTTAGAACATGTTTTTGTTACATATTTTTGGTTTAAGTTGTTAGTCTTAGGCAGAAATAGGAATCTGGGAGATTGTTCCCATATTTTTTGTGAACAGTTTTGATACTTTCCACAGGGATATTTTACCCTGTGGCCTTTATATACTCATTATTTTTTGTAAACGACCCATCATTGTGGGGAGAACAAAGACTATGGACTTATGATGATACAGAATCGAATAGAAGTGGATTTGTTGTACGACTTTAGCTTCAATTCATCTTACTTTTGTTCAAGTTTCTGTTCATTTTAATTTCTAATCAAATTATTGACTACTTTAGATATCAAGATTTGTTATAGGTTGATGCGTCATGATTTAAATTCTATCCAGATTCGATGTATCTCATTTTACTCACAACAATTACTCTGTTTAAATTTAATGAATAGAAGGTTTATCTTCTTTGTTAAATGAACGGTTATGTACAAATCTTCGCACTGGGATTTATCTAAATTTGATGATCTGTAAACTATAAGATTGTTGTTGTGTTATTTATTGTTTGTTCTGTCATTCGTATTCAAAGAGCATTGTTTCTTCCTATTTACAAGAAGCTTGTGGAAAATCTGGTGCAGATTTCTCCCATCAAACAACTGAATCGAGTACTGTGAATAGGAAAAATAGGAAGTGCCTCTACAGGTCAGTTTGTTAGTGTTATTCAGTTAGTTAATTAATATATAAACTTCTTGTAATCTGAACATGTTTCATTGTTCATATCTATAGTTCAGATTATAGTTAGAATTTTTATTTTAATTGCTTAGTTTAGATAGCTTTCTTTTCATTCCTTTGTCATAAAAATTCTAAAAATAAAAAATAATAGCTTCGTTGTCGATTCATACCTGATTTTTGCAAATTTAGATCAAAATTTGTATTCTGTAAATACTGCACATATATAATTGAGATTTAGTTCTATTGATAGTTGAACATTTAAATAAGTAGAATTATCATTTTATGATATTGGTTAGTAAATTGTATATATATGTTTTAGATTTGTATATAGTTTGTTGTAGCTGTTTTTTTTCACTTAGATTAGTTTTTATTTCTCTTTCCTAGGACTTAGATCGGCCAACGGAGCCGCTAAACCCATCGGAGTGGATCATTCCAAACGGCTTGGGTTATTTAGAGAACCCCGGACTGGATCCACCCCTCCAGTTGACGAGCGATCAATTTCGCTCATAAACAAATCACTGGAAATATGGGAGGATCGATTGCCCGATACCAATAATTCTAGGGTAAAGAGGATGATGATGTAGAAAAAAATTGGTTCTTATGTGAGGCCATCTGGAGATACAGAGGGACTATTGATGCAAATAAGTTAGTATATTTTTAGACAACCTTGAGGGGTAGTGCTCTCAAATAGTACATGAAGGATATTAAACCAGGGGTGTAAGGAAAAGCATTCACCCTTGGCAAAGTGCATTTGATGTTCAACGTCGAATTCAAACTACCTTAGTTAGAACAACAATATCTCTCCGAGTTGTGGGAGATTCAACAAAGGGAAGGAGAAACTACCTAGGAGTATGGCCAGAAATTTAAATATGATATTGGGAGGCTAGCACATCCAAATCACGAAGATCGCTAGAGGGAATTGTACATCCAAGGATTACTGCCTCTGATGACAATTCCTTTAACCCAACAACGAATAGCCACATTAACATATGCCTTGGAAAAATCGATGAAGATTGAAGCCATGGAAGGTTATCCAAGGAATTTGAGGATGACCAAGCCTCTAGTAGATGCAATTTTTTCGCAATTCCAGGGACAAATATCGACATTAATAGAAATTATTCAAGAATTAACCACACCACAACTAGGACAACCTCAAGTTTGGTGCAAAAGATGTTACACATAAGGGCATATGGAAAATGATTATCCACGCATGAGGGGAATGGAATATCCTCACAATCTGATGGGACCCTCTTCAGGACCGACGGGAGGAGTTTTGCAAGTATATGCAACTCCAACATTTCATACACTAGGGCTATGAATACCCTAGCAGGCGCTCAAACCTCTCACACAACTAAGTATTGTGAGATTTTTCAGACACATGGGAATGCGTCGTGGTAGTGTCCTATTATGCAGAAGTATAAAACTGCACCCAATACAATAAATTGTGATTTCTACACATCTATGACCCATGCTACAAATCAATGTAGAGAGTTGGATGCACTTTCTAATAGATTGGACCGGATAAAATTCAGAGTAAATGAAACCCCCCAAGGACCTGGAAAAGGCCATGGAGTTGGGTTTGGAGGAGGATTTAGAGGAGTAATAAATGGAGGCAGAGGGAAAATAATATGTTACAAATGCAATGAACAAGGTCACTTCTCCAGAGACTACCCTCATCTAAGACGACCATGGTGCTCTCACTGCAGGAACAATCACCATGGAACTGAAGACTACCCAAAACTGATCGTGAAATGGGAATATTGGGTTCGTAAACAAGGAGATAATCTCATAAGATCAAAATTAAAAAGGGGAATTGAGGGTCAACTACCTAATATTAACATTGTTACTCGTGGAGGAGAAGAAACTAGGGTAGATGCAAATGGTTAGCCCAAGATTCAGAAAGTTGTTCCCAAAGATGACAGGTATGATCCTGTGAAACAATTTTTTTTTTCAAAACTTAAATAGAAATATTTAAGAGTATCCGCACTCTAGAGATAATGGAGAATACCCCTAAAGTATCCTCTCAACCTAGCCTTGCACAAGACCCTACCTAACCACCGACACCTAGAAATTCCACAATCCCAAGGAGACACCTTGAGCATTCTCAAAGTGTAGTCAATCTTTGATTTCAATTATTCTTTGATATTCTAGGGGATGAACAACTTACTGAGAAGTTGTGAAACACCCTGTACCTAATATTTGGAAAAGGGAACCCCAAAAGTGATAGTGAGGAACAACCTCCTTGAGAAGAACACCCAAAGAATACAAAGAAGAAAGGTGCGAACAAGAAAATGATTTAGGTTAGAAGCCCAAGTAGATGATTTTGAAATCAAAGACATCATGCTAGATTTAGGATCATATGTCAACATCCTACCCAAAAAGACCTAGAAAGATTTGGGAAAACCTCAGTTAGTATATTCTCCCATCTATTTGAGAATGGAAAACCAGTACTACATTTTCCCAGTAGGAAGGCTAGAAATTGTGGAAATAGATGTTGCAGGAGTTAAGACCATAAATGATTTTGAGGTAATTGAAATCATGGGAGATAAAGATCCCTACTCTGTTCTACTCACAATTGAATGGGCATATTATAACTATGCTATCATTGACCTAAAGAGGGACACCGTGACGTTTGAAGTAGATGGGATACAAGTAGTTTATCCCTTAGATCCAGGTTTAGGGCCTAGATATATTGAACTAGTGGACCACAATATGGAATCAAATGCTCTTGACAAATTATACACCATAATAGTAGGAACGAGACCATATTACATAAATCCTACTGCGGATGGATTGGTAAGTTGGAGAAGCATATAGTCTGCTGACAAGGATTTGGAAGTAGTGTTTGACAGTTGGCAACAAGGTTCATATGAGCAATTCTCAAGGAGATGCACAAATGTCATAGCAATGAGATGGATTGGAACTGAGGTTAGAGAAACCTCGACATATGATGGTACCTCAGAGGTACACAGTTTTCTTTCCATCATGGAAGAGAAAATAACAACGGATAAAAGGATATTTGTTCTTGACTTAGCCTTGCAAGATACCCCCTCTAGATGGTGGGCCACCCATAAATCCTCGCTTACAAAGTGGGAAGATGAAAAAAAAACCATCCAATGTCGATTACAAGGTAGTGATCAACTGAAAGAAGAGATGAATATAGATCTTTAATATGCACAACTATTCGAGGGACAATTTGACCCTAGAGTGCATATTGAACATTACTTAGAGTAGTGGAGAGTTGTGAAATTACCTTGTTACCTATGGGTTCCAATATTTCTCCATTTGTTGGGGCCTATTCCAAAATACTAGTATATACGTGAGGAGGCTAGAAGACAAACGAACTATTGGCATACCTTACAAGACCAATTTTTTAAGGATTTCTCCTTTACAAGTAAGTACCCTAAACTCAACATAGTCCTTCATAGGATCTGGGAAGTTATTTTTACTAAAATTTTCCAAAATATATCAAGTCCAGTAGTATGTGCTGACCATGTTCATTTTCTTCAATTTAGTCTGAGCCTTTAAATTGATAAGATAGTTGTACCTTGTTGTAAAGTTTAGAAAGACCTAGAAAAACCAGATGACTTAGGAGAGCTTAGAAACTTAAACATTAAATAAATGGAAGGTATTAGAGAGATTCAAGATACTATACCTAATCACACCTGTATCTCCTATAGCCATCCACTAAATTTGTGGAAAGTTAATATAGGGAGTGTAGAGAATCCTAAGATAGCTTCTATAGGAGGCTACTGGGATGAGAAAACTATGAACAAAGTACATAACCTGTTGCGGGAGTATGAGGAATTATTTCAAAAAATGTTCTAAGAACTCAAATGTATAAAAGGAGCCATGGGAGAGATGAAAATTGAGTTGAAACCCAGCTCAATAAATGTGAAGAACATGTCATACCAACTTAATCCTAGAATAAAAGAAAAGGTCAAGAAAGAAGTGGACAAAATGCTTGTGGTAGGACTTATTTTCCCAATCGAAGAAGAAAAATGGATTATACCCATAGTTATTCAGAATAAGAAAGGTACATAAGACATTCAGGTCTGCGTGCACTACATAAGTCTAAATTATGCATGTGTGCATGATTCGTTTCCAACACCTTTCAGTGATGAAGTGTTAGATAAAGTTGCGAGAAAATAAAATTATTCATTTACAGACGGATTCTCAGGATATCATCAAGTCATAATCATAGAGGAATACAAGAAGAATAATACATTGATAACTGAATGGGGATCATTCACATACAATGCAATTTTCTTTGGTTTGAAGAATTCCCCTACAATTGTTTCTCAGATTGTGATAGCAACATTTAGAGAATTCATCTGCAAGTTTGTCGAAGTCTATATGGATGATTGGACAATGTAAAACTTGTTAAAATATCATGTTGGTATACTATGGTTAATTTTTGATAGATGTCGTGAAATGTAGATATCTTTGAATCTAAGGAAGTGTTTTTTCTATGTACCTCATGGCAATCTGTTAGGCCATATTATATGAAGAGAAGGTGTCTTGGTAGACTCAGCTAAAGTTGTGGTCATTCTAAACATTTTGTCACCTACAAGTGTTAAGCTATTACGCTCTACATTGGGAAATATCGGATATTACCGCAAGTTCATTAGAATATACACAACTATCACCACACCCCTTAAGAAATTTTTGAAGAAGTCTGAACTATTTTGGTGGACACTGTTGAAACAGAACCTAATTTTTTTACTTTATGAACAAAATTTCTGGTATTCCGGAACCTTTGCAATTTTTAAAAAATCTATATAAAACAAAAAACTTTTCAGACCTAATGAATTTGTAATCCACCTGAGATTTATTTTTGGAAAATAATGATTGAAACTTAAATCAATAAATGCTCCAAATATCCTTCCGAATGATTTTCAGAATGAACCTAAATGATAGAACTTAAAAAAAAAAATTGGGATATCGGAGATCGCTATTTGGTAATAGCAAGTCTCAACGCATATTAAATCACGAAGTCCCAACCGCCGAGCTTCCGAATCATTAATACGTAATTAATCCATCTTTAATTTAACTATCGTTCTAAAATGAGTTTCAACTTTGAATTAACCATATCGGGAAATCGCGTTTCGCGGTTTTGGAAGAGCAGAAAACTTGATGTCGTCTCCCCCGATTTCCCGATCCCCGATCATAATAAGTTTTTTTTAAAGAAGGTTTAACAATAATCTAATTACTGTCATGTGCGATTAAGATTGACTAATTACATCAGGAAATCGCCATTCGCGACTCCGCAAATAGAAATTTTCACAACAGTAGAAGTCCCAATCTCCCGATCCCCGATTTCCCAAATCCCGAATTCTTGATTAACGAAGCTCCGAAAAGATAATCCCGATTAATCAAGATAATAAAACGGTTAATTAAATTAACAGATCACAGATTCGGCGATCGGGGTTTACGATGGCTCGTGTCCTTAACATCGAAAGTCCTGAAACCCCGATGAAAGCAATTTCAAATTTCTTATAAATGTTGTATATACGGCAGGTGTCTATTAAGTATATATATTCCAAAATATCAGAAAATCTCAGGTACGAGCATTAAAAACATTTATTGGGAATATCTTTGCATTTATGTCATAATAGATGAAAGGATTCGGCAAATAATTATCATATATTCGAAATAACAGTCTGAAACATTTTCATTTATTCTAAGTTGAATTATTCTCTGTTACAGGAATCGAAGAAAAACACAGAGCACATCTTCCTCTTAGAGCCGCTACATCGTTGACATTCTGGTCCATTTTGGAAACTCACTACTCGGATATTAAACATAGGGTTGGTGGATGTATAGTGATGGCGCCTAAAAAAGCTTCAAAGAAAGGTGAAGAACAGCCTGAAAGTGATATCGTCTCAGATACTACCGCAGCTGGAATAATACATAATATCA
>JZKD02S2442143.1:0-27515 GCA_000966675.3 Picea glauca
GAATATAATATATGTTGGTTTTCCCGGTTTGGGTTTCCAGGTGAAAAATCTCTGTGTAATGTTTGTATTTGCCATTGTATCTTTTCTGTTCTTTTTTTAATATCAGTTTGTAGTAGATATTGTACAAGGTTAGAATTTACAGACAGGAAATTTTGCTTCCCCTTTAGGTCAATGAGGATATACATCATGTCCCCAATCCTTCTTGTAATTTAGACCCATCAAAGTACAACGTCCAAACTTGTGAATGAAATTTATCAACTTCTTCATTTCTAGTTATTTCCTCATCTTCGTATAATTTTTATGTTGTTTCCAATAGAGGTTTTTGACATAAGAGGCTTTCTTCTGTCATTTCCAGTAGATTCACTTGAAAATCAATTTCAAAATTTTGAGTGAGAGGGATATCAAACGAGAGAGCGACGAAATTGTTGAAATCAGAATCGCAGGAGTAGATTCCTAGCACAGGGAAATATGGCGACGAGGGTTCGTTGAAGGCTTCTAAATCGATGACAATATGTTTGAGATACCTCTCCCTATCGATCCTAATCATGTTGGCATGTCCCTTTAATGGAAATCAGGGGTGGGCCCAGTCTGTGCTAAAGTATCCATTCAATTTCTCGGACTAATCTCGACCAAGTAGCATTCCATAAGCTTTTGGTATATCTACTACAATGATGTCAATTATTTGAACAAATTTCAAGTGCGTAGTCATTCTTATCATGACATCCTTGAGTTCCCCAATAACTTTCACCTAAGTTATGTCTAGTTGTATAACATGTTTATCACTCTTGAGCGGGACTGCATTTAATTTCTTGCAGATAGATAGCGACATGACATTGGAGGATGCCCCTGAGTCGACTAAACAATAATGGAGATTTCTATTGAATACTTCAAACGTTAAAAGGAAAGGTGGGACAAAAGGATTTCCTTTTTTATCTATAGAGCAAGCATTCACATTTGGTTTATTCTTTGGATCTATGGGAGTTGGGATTTCCCCTAATTCAACGCTTGTTATAGGAGCTTCTATTGACTTTAAGTCTTTTAACAGAAAGTCTTTTTTCTGAGGAATTCTAAACATATCCATGACCGACACATTATCCTTCAACGTTTTTAACTCTTCTACTATGGTGTAGTCTAGCTTGGGTGACTCCCATGTATGGATGTTTATAGGATTCCTCTGGGAGACAAGAGATGCTTTCGGGTGATCGGCTATTTTTTTTCCTCTCGAAGTTTGGACAATGGTAAGGTCATTTGAGACCGTCCGACCCTTACTTCACGTTTGCACATCCAAAACCTTAGTGGGTGGTTCGGAAGGAATTGACAAGTCAGAATCCCACAGCGACATGGTTGTTTCTTCCAAAATGGACACTATAAATATGTGTCATGGGTGTGCTAGAAAAATAAGAACTTCAAAGGATTGTTATGCTGGAAGAATTCTTCTTGGAGAATCCTCTTTTCTCTTGGAATCATTCAAGCACTATAGCAAGGGCCATTCCACTCACCTCTTGAGAGGATTGGAATTGTATTCCTTCACCATTGTCACTTGTCATTGCATGAAGAGAAGAGCTCTCTATTAGGGAACTCAAGAGCCCTCTCAAGGAGGAAGAGGGGATTCATAACTCCCTGCCTTTCTCTACGATGTTAGCCTATCAATATATTGATCCATTTGGTAGCTATATGATTGTCATTTTTTGTTTTTCATGGTTCTAGTTCTTGCAAGCTTCTCTAACATTTATTTCTCTTTGTTTTTAGTTTTATTTCCTTGTTTTGTGTGTATTTGGTTATATAATCAACTCAAAAACCTCTTTCTTGTTTAGCTGACTTAAATAGGCAAGTAAGTGTTGTGTTTTTTATCATCCGTGTGACAAAACCAACACAACAAGGATTCCTAAGGAGAACGTAGTTGGTTATCATGTCATTTGCGGATAAGTTGGTGATACTTGGTAGATGGAATACGTGTGTTGTGTATACAATAAAAAGAAATTCGGATGGAAAGGTGCATATTGTATCTACATTAATCATGAAGAGAAGCTAAGTGCTTAGAGTCTCAATTTTTTGTAGTATTTATAAGAGAAGTGGATGAGAGTGGAGTGGGGATGCGTGTTCTACCAACTCTTTCCAATATCTTGGGTGAGTTTGCAGATCAAATGCATGATTTTTTGACTAAAGTGATCCCACCTAGGTGCATGATTGACCATCATATTGAGCTTGAACTAGGTTTGTAGCCTCTGGCTTGATCTCCCTATCAACTTTTTGGACCAAATTTGGAAGATTTGAGGTGGAAATTGATTGAACTTATCAAAATTGCCTTCACCAGGCCTTTTAGGTCCCTATATAGCACACCATACCTCTTCCAAAAGAAGTGCATGCCAAAGTTAATGATGTGTTTGGACTATCATGCACTAAACAAGAATACCATCAAAAACCAGTACCCCTTACCTTTGCCAACAAAATTCTTTGACAAGTTGTCTAAGGCCGAGGTTTTCTAAAAGTTGGACTTTAGGTAGGGATATTACCAAGTAAGGATTGTGGAAGGAGATGAAACGAAGATAGCTTGTTTGACAAGGTATAGCAGTTTTGAATTTCTTATTGTGCCTTTTGGATTCCGCAGTGCTCCAACTACCTTTTTCACCTTGATGAACGATGTGTTCAATACATTCTTGTACAAGTCAATTGTTTTCTACCTAGATGAAATTGTGATATTCAATGAGATCATGGAAGACCAAAAGAGGCATTTGGAAAAAGTCTTTGAGGCACTAAGGCAGAATCAATTGTACTTGAAGAAGTCCAAGTGTGTCTTTTGGTAGACCAAAATTCCACTCTTGGGCCATTGTATTAGACAAGGATGCATCTGCATAGATCTTGCAAAGATAAGGGTGATTGAGGATTGGCAGGGACTATGAACAAATCGTCAAGTAAGGAGTTTGCTTGGTTTTAATAAATTCTATTGCATATTTTTTGAAGGTTACTCTAATATTTCGACACCAATTAGTGATTAGTTGAAGAAGAATGAACCATGGAATTGGATGGTGAATTGCTAGGAAGCATTATGTGAAATGAAGCACTGGCTTTTATCGACATCTATGTTGAAGCTACCATACTTTGAGCAATCATTTGAAGTGTAGATAGACACTTAAGATTTTTCCATTGGAGTATTTTTGTCACATGAAAGTCATACAATGGCCTATGAGACTAGAAATGTATAGGATCTTAAACAAAGGTACCATGTCCATGAGAAATAAATGACTAAAATTGTACATTTAATATAAGAATAGAGGGACTACTTATTAGGAAAATCATTCATTGTGAAGATGAACAACGTGGCAACAAGTTACTTTTCCACCCAATCAAAGTTGTCACCTAAGAATGCATGGTGGCAAGACTTCTTGGTGGAGTTTGACATGACCATTGACTATTAGCCAAGCAAGTTGAACATAGCAGTGAAAGCGTTTAGTAGGAAGGCATAGCTTGTATCCTTATAGTAGGATGATTTTTTAGTTCCCATGGGTAGGCAGGTGTAGGTTTTCATAGACTTGCAAGATAATATCAAAGATGTATTGCACAAGGATCCCATAGCTTTGAACATCATGAAGCAATTGAAGGAGGGAAAAACAAGGATTTTTGTATGGACAATGGATATTTATACTTTGGTGATTGCATCTATGGCTATGGTGGAATGACATTACTATTGGGAACCTGTGAGGTCATATGTGGAAGAATACATCCAGACTCGTCTTGTGTGCCAAAAATACAAGGTATACACCATAATCCAAGCCAGAATACTCCAACCTTTGTCAATGCCATAGAAACCTTGGGCAAGTGTCTTTATCGACTTCATCGCTCAACTTCCAATTTCACAAGGGTATAATGGGATTATGGTAGTTGTTGATCAACTTTTTGAATACGGAATATTCATGCCAATTTAGGTTTCTTGTGTAGCAAAAGAAGTTGAAAAGTTATTCTTGAAGAGTGTTTTGAAGTACCGAGTTCTCCCATTGAGCATTGTGTCAGACAAATAAATAAGGTTCATAGGGTGGTCTTGGACAGAGTTGTTCAGGATTTTCAAAACCAAGATATTGATGATTTCAATTTGTCATCTGCAAATTGATGGGCATATTGAACATATAAATGGCCTTTTGGAGGTTTTCCTAAGGTATTTTGTTCATGCAGACCAATTGAATTGGCCAAAGTTGTTGGATGTTGCCTAGTTTAGTTACAACATGCAAAAGAGTTATGCAACAAGACACAATACATTTGAGTTGGAAAATGGACAACAACCATTGACACCCTACATAGTTCTATAAAGATACTATCGGTGCAACCCATCAACCTTGGGGTTCATGAAGGGATGGAAAGACATATTGGAGATGGCTCATGTTCACTTGCGAACACAATGGAAAGGATGAAGTGTTTGGTAGATCATGATAGGAGGGAGATAGAGTTTCAAGTCGTTGACTTAGTATTACATAAGTTGCATAAAGAACAATTCAAGCCACCGAGCAGCATGTCTAGTGCTTTGTTACGACAGTTTGAAGGACCATTCAAGGTACTTGAAAAGATTAATAATGTCATTTACAAATTGAATCTATTGAACCACATGAAAGCTCACCATTCAGTTTTTCACATCAATCAGTTGAAGTCTTGTAGGATTGATGAAAGTGATCCTAGCAGAGTTGCACCATACAAAGCCCTGCATCGATCACAAACAAGCCATATCTAGAAGTGAACAAGATACTTGCACATAGGACTTCCCACTTCAATAAGAATCTAAGGTATGATTACTTTATCAAATTGAAAGACAAACTTGAAGAGGAGAACAACGGGGAAAGGAAAGAGGCATTATGGTAATATGAAGACAAGATCTGAGAATTTCAGAAGTAGAAGCTTGGGGCACTTAGAAAAGAATTGGTTGGATGTTTCTTAGATGGAAACAAGTTTAGTGGGAGGGAGTGTAAGGCATATTCCTATAGATGGCAGTAGGCACATTGCCTAGGTGGGCGCGAAGGGTTGTCATAAAAGGTTGCAATGCTAGACATTGCCTACGTGATCAATGGATCGTGGAGTGAACTATTCCATGTTGCCTTAATATGACTTTGGATGCCTTGGGTTCTTGATTAGGATGTGCATACCCAAGGGGCTAAATGTCCCTTATTCATTGGAGTTACCTTTAGGAACACTTGGTTGCACTACTAGGTGCACTCACGCACACTAGGTGCACACATGTTGGACACACTTGTTGGATGTGAACGATCAGCAAGTGGTTGATGTTTGGACGGGAAGACATTCTCCTAGATTAATAATTAATAATATAATTATTGATTATGAAATAATATATATAATAAGTAATGATAATAACAAATAGTTACATATTATCCAAGGGACGCATCCTTTCATGGATGGTCACCATCTGTTCTCTATATATGGAACACTCATCATTGCAATCATATATCTATCTTATATCATCTCATATAAAAATTCAACATGGTATCAGAGCAGGACTGGGCTTGACTCCCTCACACTCCCTCACAAGAGGGCCCAAGAAAATGAGAGAGATATCTTGCATTTTGTGTGAATATTTCTACATTCCTGCCTGAGAGATGATTCTTATAGCTGCAGAATGGAGTTACATAAGTCAAGATATCATGGTGTGAAAATTGACATAGTGTGGGTTTGATATGAAAACCTATTGGTTGAACCCAAGTAGGGATGGACGCCAACCTTATATCTACAGTATGAACTGAATTCCCCAAACTAAAAATGTGTATATGCATTAGAAGAAAGTGTTGGTTGTTACATTGGTGTAACAATGTATGTGTGTTGTCATAGGGTTTGAAGGGATTTCTGAAAAGACATTTGGATTAATGGATTCAGGTCACTACCGCCAGCAACGATCGAATACATGCGAAAGGGAAAGAATGCATTTTCTAAGATTATGCCTTCTTCTAAAAAAAAAGAAGACGTCGGGTAAGTACAAGATCGCATTTGGTACAAAGCCTGTGAAATTTCATACATTCACTAAGCTGGAAAACCTTATAGTTAACAGAGTTGCGTTGTATAACGTTGTAGTAGTCATAGTAACGTTGAATGAAATCCCTCTTAGGCGATATGTCATTACATTTAACGGAGTTAAATGGGATCTTAATTCAAATAATCATGCAGTCGGTGGTTTCGTTCCAATCGTTAATTGTAATGAAGGGGAAAAAAATTTGTAGGAAAAGACTCTTTGTAGATAGAGACGAGGGTAAAATTATCATGTCAATTTCTATGTGAGTGTGCATGCCAATGGGTCTGGGGACTATGTTGGTCCATGAACCTCTTCATCAAAAAGTAGGAGGTGAGCCAGGTTTGGTAACCTCTTCATGAACCTCTTCATCAAAAACTATGTTGGTCACTAAAATCAGGTTTGGTAACCAGTTTTGTTGAATTCTCGTTAGTCTTGGGACACTGTCATTACATATCCTCAGGATGCAAAATTAGTTAAACACTTGGCATTGATAAAAATGTGAAATTAGTTAAAAGAGTTGGTAGTTACATGGATATATGAATATATATCAAAATAATTCCAAATTAAATAGAAGAGTTGGCATGGAGCATAATAGGGTTTGGAAACCCTAGTATCCACAACACACACCTAATCACATAAGAAAAACATGTTGAAGAAAATAAGGATATGTGTCGTTAGAATATTTTCTTTTGGAGTGAATGGTTTCATGAGGAAAATTGTGACATAAATGAGGAAGAGTTGTAGTGGTTCTCCTCATTGCCAAAAGTAATATAAAGCCTTTTTTCCCTTGCAAAAAAAACAATGCTTTTCGAAATTGATATTGAACCAATGGATGGTCTTGCTCCAATGTGGGACAACGATGTAATATTTTAAGCAGTCAAGACTTGAATATGACACCAGTGAATGTCATAGGAATTTGGAAGCAAGACAACTGGATGTAAGGGTCATTATCCCTGATATGGGAACCCTTATTTCTTTGACGGAACATTTTCCCTGGTATGAGAGCCTGGAAGATGTCTTATTGTATTTGAGCCAATTTCCCTAGTAAGGGTGCTCAATAATGTTATGAATGTAATCAATATTGTCAATGTGCAAGCAATGAAAAAGAAAAGGAGATTATTCCCCTTGATATTCTCTCTTTCTGGTGCAGTCTCCAGAAGGGGGACCTGGTTAGTGGACAGTGAGATCACATGGCAAGTAGCGTGATCTATTTTGAAGTTTGAATCAAAGGGAGTCAAGACTCAAGGGGAGTCATTTAGCTCATATAAAGAATCAAATATAGAGGGAAAGACCTTCCAACATGATGTCATGGAGTGACATCACCAGAAATGGTGCTCAGAGACAGGTAGTCTCTAAGAGTAATGTACCTCCTAGGACGAGACCATGCCAAATAGCAGAGACATTTTCAGTGAGCATGAACGCAAGATATGGTGATGGACCCTATGATGAAGGAAGATATAGTATGAGACTCGGATAGAGCAGTTGTAGTTGTCCCAGTACAATGAGTCTTCGAAGGCATATCGGATCTACATCCCTAGTCAGAGACAGATTGAGGTGAGCAGATATGTTACCTTTGAGGAGGATGTAGCCTTCAGGAGATCTATAGGATCTCAAATGGAGATTGATAGTGAGAGACGGGAAGAGATGGTGCCTTCTCACCCTCACCCTCCATCATTTTAGATGGAGACAGTTGAGCCAATTGATTTAATTGATCCCATTGATCTTGTAGCTCCAGTTGATGTTCCCAAAGATATTACAGTAGGTCGAAAGGACCTACATGGGCTCATTAGACTCTGCAAGAGGAAGAATGACATGTAGATCCTCGTGGTACCTTTCAAGAGAGAAAGAGACCTCAAAGATATTTGTGCTATGCCACAACTCTGAGCCACATAATTTATTATGAGCCTTTCTGTTATGAGGAGGCATCTAGTCAGCCAGTATGGAGAGATGCCATGATGGAGGAGTATCATTCCATCATGAAGAATCATGTGTGGGATATTGTTTTGAGACCTGAGGGGAAGTCTGTAGTGATTACTATGTGGATTTATAAGATCAAACACACATCTGATGAGAGCATCGAGAAGCACAAAGAGAGATTTGTTGCTAGACGATTCTCCTAGGTGGAGGGAATAGATTATGAGGAGACATTTGCTCCTATTACTTGATACACTTCTATCCAGATGATTATTTCCCTTGTAGCATCCATGGGTTGGATACTACATCAAATGGATGTGAAGGCATCCTTTCTCAATGGAGAGATTGAGGAAGAAGTATACATCGAGCAGCCAGATGATTTTTTGATACATGAGAAGGAGTCTCATGTGTGCGGGTTGAAGAAGGCCCTGTATGGAATCAAGCAAGCACCTGGATCTTGGTATGCAAGGATTTATGGACACCTGATGAGTTTTGGCTTTAGAAAAAGTGTTGTTGATCCCAACCTGTACTACAAGACTATTAATGGTGAGTCTCTGATTTTGGTCCTCTACGTTGATTTATTCCTCACTAGTACAGAGAGCCTTATTGTTGAGTGCAAGTATATGTTGGCCTCTGAGTTTGAGATGAAGGACCTTGATATGATCCACTAATTCTTGGGAATAGAGGTGCGGCAGAGAACTGATGAGATCTTCTTGAGTTAGGGAAAGTACATAGTTGAGATATTGAAGAAGTTTGGGATGTTGAACTATAATCCCATGGCTAAACCAATGGTGATGAATCCAAAGAAACTAAGTGTGTATTCTTCCGATTTCGGCGATATTGATCTGACCCTATACAGACAGTTGATTGGATCATTGATGTATTTGGTTAACACCAAACCAGATATTATCTATGCAATGAGTGCACTTAGCAAGTTTATGATTCAGTTGAGATAGACACATTAGATTGTTTTGAAGCATGTGTTGAGATACATGCAAGGCACAGTTGGAAATGGTCTGAGATATACTTCCAGTATTGACATGAGATTGCAGGGATATATTGACTCTGATTGGGAAAGTAGTAAAGTGGATAGGAAGAGCACCTTTAGGTGTTGCTTCACTTTGGAATCTTCCATGGTTTCCTAGTGTAGCAAGAAACAAACTTATGTGGCTTTGAGCACTACAGAAGTAGAGTACATTGCATTGAGTGTGGTTGTCCACAAAGCAATGTGGCTTCACAAGCTCCTTACATATTTATTTGGACATGCGTTGGATTCCACCATTATTAATTGTGATAACTAGAGCTGTGTGAAGCTCTCATAGAATCTAATGTTTCATGACAAATTGAAACACATTGAGATCAAGTACCATTACATCCAAAACATGGTGCAGAGGAAGGTAGTACCGGTGCAATACCTTCCTATAGATGAGCAGGTTGTTGATGTTCTTAACAAACCCCTTACCAAGATGAAGTTTGAGTACTTATGTGACAGACTTGGCATGGCAGAGAATGCCTCCCTCATTGAGAGGTAGTGTTAATGTTTGCATCTTCCTGAGACATTCTCCAAATTGTACTCCTCTGTGAATGAGTTGAGTTAATCTATGAGGACACTTATCCGAGAGGGATAAGTGGGTTTTGGCTTATAGCCCAACATCCCTTGTGGAGAGAACATGAGGACACGTCCCTTATGGAGAGCACATGAGGACACGTCAAGGGAGTTGACCTTGACCTCACATGCTTTGGGGAGTTGAACCTAGTGTTTCTAGAGGGAGTAGCCTCTAGAAGTCTAGATCCTACTCCTCTGTGAATAAGTTGAATTGATTTGTGAGGACACTTAACCGAGAGGGATAAGTGGTTTTGGGCGTATAGCCCAATGTTCCTTGTGGAGAGCACATGAAGACACATCAAGGGAGTTGACCTTGACATCACACACTATGGGGAGTTGACTCTAGTGTTTCTAGAGGGAGTAGCCTCTATAATTCCACATGGGAGTTCCATGTGTGATAGACCTTTTTCTACAATGTCCTAAGTAAGAATCGGTCGGACCTTATCCTAGATTGGGCTGCAGACCAAGGGAGATATGATACATTTATCACAAAGGTGTACTTGTGGAAAATGGGCCCAGGTGTAGTCCTTCCTTGATCATTACAAGGAATAATATGGACTTGAGGTGATTGAGGTGATTTCCACGTGTCAGTTAGCATCGGGATGACATTCACTCACAGGGGTGTACCTATGGTGAACGAACCTGGTGTGGTCTTTGTCCTAGTCATGGTGATTTGACAAGGAATGATACAGACTTAAGATGTTATATGCTATCACTTGTGGACCGAGAGTGAGCATGATCTCATAGAGAGACAATTGGCTCAGAGGGAGAGCTACAGAAGGAGTTTCCCCTCGGTTTAGGTGGGAGAGAGACATCTCCCAAGAATGATAGAAAATTGTCATGAGTCTAGGGAAAAGTTTGTATACTTCAGAGACAAGCTTAGGATGATGCAACATGTCTCCCTCGTTGAGAGGGAGTGTTGATGTTTGGAAAACATCGAGAAGACTTTCTCCTAGATTAATAATTAATAATATAATTATTGTTTATTAAATAATATATATAATAAGTAATGATAATAATAAATTGTTACTTATTATCCAAGGAACGCATCCTTTCATGGATGGTCACCATATGTTCTCTATATATGGAACACTCATCATTGTAATAATATATCTATATTATATCATCTCATATAAAAATTCAACACAAGCAAGGAACAAAAGGAAGCAAATTTGACAGATGGCACTTAGGTCCACATTCGAGTCAAGGGGCTTGTATGTGAAAGGAAAGTCTCAAATAAAAGGAGGACACCTCAAAGGTGATAAGGCATAGAAGAAGGATTGATAATTCACACAAGTGTAAAAGAGATATGTGATTTGTGTTAGGTTTGGGGTTGGCATAGTAGGGTGAATTTCACTGACTGAGTGAGAAGAAGAAGAAGACAAGACCTATAGGAGGCAGACATGTGGTTGCTTCAAGGGTTGGATTGATAGTTCTTCTAGGCATGTGTGCCTTATGTAATTCTAGTTTGTAAATTAGCCTCATGTAGTTGTCCACTCTCCTCGGTTATACATTGTAACATTCTTCATATAAATATAATTAAGGTGTCCACCTTGGGTGCCCCCTATACTTGTGTATTGTGGTTGCTTTACTTGGATGAATTTTATGTTCCTTGCTTTACTTTATGTTCGCTAGTATTGAAATATTGCCTAAGTATTGTTGGGATGTTTTAACATTGTGGTTGGACGCATTCCTATTGTTGGGTGAACTTGGTTGTGTTGGACTTATTTGTCCATAAAACATACTTTAGCTTAAGGTAAAGTTATGGGTGGACATTAAGTGAAGAGGTGTAGTATGGTTGTAGTAAGTGCAAGTTGGTCAAGCCATTGTGGCTAAGGCAAGGCAATGACGCACAAACGAAGATGACGAAAAGAAATATTTTGGGTAAGACTCTTAGGTCCCTGACACATATGATCTAGATGTTAGTTATAGGTATGATTGATTTTGCTAATCATTGGCATGAGAGGATTTGTTGAAGGCCTGAAATTTGATTGTGGGATATGAATGTGTGCAGATAATTTGATTACAATTGGGTTGTGTAAATAAATAAGGAGATATTCCTTATTTGTGGTTCTATAAGTTCATGATATGTTATTGATTAGAAACAACAAGGAAATCATCAAGGAGGTGAAAACTCAGTTGTCTTCTAAATTTGAAATGAAAGATATTGGTGCTACAACTTTTGGGGGGGGCATGGAAATTAAAAGAGATCGGGTAAGTAGGAAACTCTGGTTGAATCAGAGGAAATATATTGAGACAATATTGTATAGGTTTAATATGCAGGAATGTAAATCGGTCAAGATCCATATTCATGTAGATGTAAAGTTATTTATAGATCAGTGTCTCAAGACATAGGAAGAGGAAGAGGACATGTCTCATGTTACTTATGCTAGTGATTTTGGTAGTTTAATGTATGCAGTGGTCCGTACTAGACTAGACATTGCACATTGGGTGGAAGTTTTGAGAAAATATATGTCAAAACTAGGGAAGGAGCATTGGACAGATGTAAATAGGGTTTTTCAGGTATTTGCATGGCACTACAGATTATGTAATTTTTGGTCAAGGAAGACCTAGTGCAGATAGAGTGTTAGAGATACATGGATTTGTTGATGCAAAGCAAGTTGTAAGGTTATATGATGACAATCAAAGTGCAATATTTCTAGCAAAGAACCATGCTTATCATTCTAAGACAAAGCACATTGATGTTTAGTATCACTTTATGAGAGACATGGTTGAAGATAAGAAGGTGATGCTAATGAAGGTGGACACTTTGAAGAATATTTTAGATTCATTGAAAAAAATTGTAAGCATGGATAATTTCTCTTGGTGTGGAGAAGCAATGGTAAGTGTTTCCCTGAATTGTTGTTCATGTGATCCTCAGGCCCCCTTTATGCAAAGAAACAACAAGTAGGAGAATGGTGGGTATGTGTTATATTCTTTGCATGATTAGCCCCATGTCTCGAGTGCAATGTGGGGGTCACATCGGGGATAGTATCTCCCCCTTTCTTGGGGTTCGAGGACGGCTCCCTCGAAAAAAAATGGATGGATTTTGGTCCATTTTGGGTGGTTTTGGCACACATTTTTTCAACCCATGGTTTTCTAGTTCCAGTTAAGGATTTAAGGTTTTAATATAATCTAGGTCGATGGATTAGGGCTTTTGGATGTTGTGGAATCATATATTTTGTATTTACAAATGGTGAAGTTAATACATGAGAGTTAGAGGTGTGTCTCTAAACATTTGTTGGTTTTACCGGTTAAGGGTTTCCAGAGTAAATTTCTAAGTACTATTTGTGATTGCCATTGTTTTCTTTATTTTTTATAAAGAATCTATATGTGCATTGTTGTAATGTAAAGGTTTAAAACCTACACATTTGGTTGGAGCTTAAGGCCATTTTGGATAAATGAAAGTATCATCTTCACCACTACATTATCCAAGATGTTTTGATCCAATGGAAAGATATACATCCCAAATATGCTACATGGGAACCAGCAAAGATTATCCACAAATTTCTTCATCTCTATCCTTGGGGACAATGTTGCTTTAGAAGGGGAATGGCATGTTAGGGTCCCACCTTAACTCCCCTAGTTAGGATAATATCTTGTTACTTAATGTATTGGGACAATTTCTATTAATAATGCCCACAAGGTAGTAGAGATTGAAATCAATAAATGTAATTTGACATCATTAAAGAAGGTCCACTAGTGAGTGGTTGAGGCCTCATTAATGGAGGTCCCCTAGATGGTTAGGGTTTTGTTCAGTTAGAAACTATATATAGTAGTAGAAGCTATGTAGTTATTTTCTAAGTGAATATTATTTTATTTGGAGCTTTGCTCAATTGGAAGTTACCCCCTTGAAGAGGCAAATGAACATTTCTCTCGGTTCTAAATATCTATAAATATTTTCTTACTATTGTTATTTATATATTATAGTTCTATTTATTTCCTTTTTGCATTTATATTTATGTCTATATTGCTCTGAGTTTTATGTTTCATCTATCAAGGAATATCGTGGCCAATGGTAACATATAATAAATTACATGTTTAATACTATAATAAAAATGATGTGGTATTTATAGTTAAAAAGAAGAAAAGGAAAGTTTTATTGCAAGTAATTATTTAGTTAGTATTTTAAGATTTATCTTAAAATAATAACATTCTCATTCAAAATACAATTACAACATTTCATCTTCCACTTACAAGATTGGCCTTCCACTTGGCCTAGGGTACATTAGATAGTATCCATCACACGGTCCAATAGACTTAATATCCCCTATAAGCATTCAGGTTAGTATCTCAGGTTCTAATATCATTTGTAACAACCCCAAATTAGCAATTATAGTGTGGGTTCTTACTTGAAGGATTTTCTCTTCCTAAAACTAATAATAACCAATTGCACACTAACCAAGAAGTAAATAGAATCTTCCCAAGTAGTAATATAATTAAAAGAGTATTTCTTCAAACAATTCAGATTGTAGTGTAAAAATCCAACAATTAATTTAAACAACAATGGAATCTTATAGTTAAATATCACAAATTACTTGTTTGATTCCAGTGCCTCATTGAATTTCACTTCCTAGTGCAAACCAGGCCTTCACAATTCAAGACTACCGAGACACTGGGAAATATACACACTCGAGTGTTTTTACTGCCAACCAATGTAATTACAATGATGTTGATAGTATGCCATGTGCATGGGCCTCAAAGTCAAGAATAGCAAAGGTTCCCTCATTCTATAACAGTTAACCCTTCCCCAAAACCAAAAAAGGAAAAATGAGATTTTTTCCACTTCACAACCATGATATTTGTCCACCAATCAGAACAATGAGTCAAAAACATTGATCCCATCACAACTATCAACTCAATGATTAATTTGGAACAACTACCCTATTTCAAAGAAATGTACTCTCTTAAAATCACCCCCCCCCCAAAAAAAAAAAAACACAGAATTACTCTCCTCCCTAAATAGGTGTAGGGAGAAATTAATACCTGGGTTAGGTTAAACAAGTTAGGTCCTATGAAAGCCTAATCCCAAGGTCAAATTTCTATCCCTGAGCTAGAAACCCTAGAACATAATACACCAATTAATTCACTTAATGTAATTAGAAATCCACATTTAATTCCTCAAACGTATCCCATAGTTAACTTAGGTTCAATTAATCTTGAGAAAGAGGGCCATTTCCCTAAGAATGTAACATTTCCTAGTAGCTTAATCAATTGGCCATTTGAGTTTCTTTCAACATTTGACTAAGGTAAGTGTAGGTATCAAGAACAACATAATTGTCTCATCAAATAATCTTAGTATTCACATAGCATAAATCCCTAATGACACTCTTTTGGATACTCCCAACATCTAACCATGGTTAATGTGGGTCCCAAAACCAGGAAACAACAACATCGTACATGTTTAACATTTCATTCCATAAATAATCTAAGCAAGTCATATGACCATTCTAAATGAATCTAAATTTAAATACAAATAAGATGCCATAGTATGTAAAATAACTAGTGCTTAGAAGGGTTGTTACAAAATACATAGTGGATTCATGCAAAAATAAGATAATATCCATGAACAAATACATAGTGGATCTATATCTCAATGGACATCAAAAATATAGTTGAAACTCTAGTGTATACAATGTGATCCTCCATAGTAGTAATGCAATATCAAATGTGGTATTGTAAACAAATCAAGAGGCAATATCAATGAAGGATGCCACCCAAGACCAAGGTATTCAACCAAAATCTTTTGAAATGTATGAATTCTCACCCTGTGAATAGATGCATCAAAGTTGAACATGGAAGAAACCATCTAATCACCAGCCAATAATATATATTGTTTCTAGAACTGAGGTATCCCATTGATAATGATAATGGTTTTCAATTCACATAATGCATTCCAATAAGTGATAATAGATGTGATGATTTTGAACAAAGTAGAGCCAGTTGATTACAGGATATTGAGAAAAACCCACTATTAAATGTGAGGAAACCTATCACTATTGACTACAAGTTCCAAGGTAATAAAAGGGTCTCTTGATCCTAGTCATAGAGAAAACTAGTTGGGTTCAATAGGAGGATATTTCTTGTAAGGAGGGCCATAATGATTCCCATATCAGTCGACATGAGATAATATCAAGAGATAATATCCTAGCTCTAGACCATATTTGGACACGGTACTCAATGGCACGCAAAATGAAGCAAATCCATAACTAAGGTGCCTCTTGCATGGAAATCTATGCACTTAACAAATTCCAATGCACCATATCATTGGCAAAAATTTCCATGTTGTACTCTCTATCATCTCAATATTCATGTCAGGTTTATATAGGATAGGTCAAGCCACCCGACCCCCTATATACCCGGGCCAAATTTCTACAACTTAAATATATTGTTGTGTGTCGGTTATAACAAGTACCACGTGTGGAACGATGGTTAGCGCATTAGTGTTAATTATTTTGGCATATTGGAATGTATCTCCAAATTCCTGGGGAGGTCGGGGGTTCAATACCCACAGAGCCCAACCAATTTTTGGATCTGTGAGCCAACTTGGTCTTTTGAAAGGTGCCATGTGGCACCATTTGATTGGTCCATGTGGTAGCCTATAATTGGCCACCAATGACAACCAGACATATGGCCCTAATGAATGTGCTACCTAGTCATCGTACGATCACCATGTCACTACTAATTGTACTTGCCACTTGTCTCCCATGTCACAATACGACCCTGCCACATGTGACCCTTTAAGTGGTGCCATGCAGACCATATGGTTGCCACATCATCCGTACAGATGACACGTGGAAGTTTTTAACTCATCCAACTGGGTGTCAATTTTTCCATTTCCAAGTGACATGTGGCAGCCCCTCATGCTGCCACATCACCATGCTGACATCACCTATCCACGTGTCTCTATCTGAGCTTTCCATTTGTCGTATGAATGTTGACACTATCCTGCCATGTCGACTGTATGTAAGGACACATGTCAAATTCTGATTTGTCCAAATTAGTTGTATAGATGCCACATGGTATTTTGACGTACTTCCATGTCAGTACGGTGACATCATCTGTACGGACTGCCATGTCATCATTTTTCCCTATTTTTTCCGAAACTTTGAAAGGCCATAACTTCCTCATACGACGTTTGTTTGAGGCGATTCACATGTTGTTGGAAATCTCTCGTCGATCTCTATGCAATGAATTTATTTTCAAGATCATTTGAGATGATCAATTTTTTAGCATTCTGGATCCTCCTGGATCAAGGGAAAAACCCTCTAATGAGAAAACAATGATGAATCCTTCCACGCTAGAACGGGATAATAGTTAAAAACATTGGATGTGAATGTAAACCAATATTGAATTGACTCAAGGAATGGTGGACATGGGTGACTAGGGTAGTTGAGGAATGGACAACAAAGGTTATCAACTCGAAACCTCCCTTGAATAAGAGCACAAGAAAATAAATTGTAGGTACCAACTAATGCCAAAAGAGACCAATGATATAAAGCACTTAACACGTGAGGCATTAAGGCACAACTTCATAATGACTGTAAGAGTAACCAATCTAAAGAAGTTTAATTGCAAACTCAAAAACATGGTGCAAATCCTAAGGTATTACTAATAACCAACTATAGAGATAAAAAAACTAAAAACAATTTCTCTATTCAAGGGTAACACAAAAAACTGCCATAACTTCACAAAATGAAAATAAATATATTGATTCTTTCCCCCCTCTCTCTTTTCTCAATATTTGATTTTTTTTTATCTTTTTCATATTATGAAAGCCTGAAAAAAGACAAAAATAATGTGATAGTTTAGTGGAGAAGACAAGTGTCACGATGCAAGAAACTCAATCTCAAACACGTAGGACATACCTATGCAAGAAACAAGGAAAATGTCAAAGCATAAGTTGTGGACACAATGGAAAATTTTAAGGATTCATACTTATCTTAAAGCGTAGAAATCTTAGTGAATCTTACTAATTCTTAAAATGAAAACAACAAAATGTTTGGCAATATTTTATAAAAATAATCAAATTTCTAGGCATTTTATATAGTTTCTAGAAATTTTTGGCAATTTTGGGCAAAATTATTTTATCATCTAGTATTTATGTGAATCATTTTAGGAAAAAAAAACATGAAAAATTAGCCAAATGGTCAAATTTGGCCCCTAAAATTTCCCCTGATGAACACACATAAGTGTGTCTCCTCCATGGTAAAGTAGGTTTAAAAGTAGAAAAAATATAACAAGGGAGAGTGACAACAAAGAATGTAATGAAGGTGAACAAGGTGAAGCAAACTACAATGGAGCGTTAAGCAAAGCAACACAAACAAACCAAAAATATGGGAGACCTTAGGGTCTGACCAATAAATATGAGATAAAAACATGTGGTTTAATCTCAAACTCTATAAGAACTATATGGGCTCCCATCCCTACAAAAAACTCAACATGGGCACTAGAAAGGAAAAAGGATGCTAACTACGGTGACCCATGTTAGGTATGCATTATCCTGCAAGTGTAGGCATGAAACAAATGGAGAGTGGGTAATCACCTCAACTTGACGAGATCAATAGGCCTATAGCATTAGAGAAAAAGAGAGGGGAAATGCATTATGCATAGTGAGGAATATATCACTACATGTCAATTCAACTTTATACCTCAAGGTCACAAATGTAATTAGAACTTTAAAAAAACACTAGTTCAAGTAACAATGAACACCATTCTTTTATGGAAGCATGAAAACACTTTTTTCAAGGTTAGATCCATCTATATAAAAAGTTTGAATGAAAAAATTGCATATCCTATAGTTTAATAATGCACTATCCACAATAATTTCAAGTAAAAAGTAATCAAAGGGGGTAAAAATATTCATTTGTTACCCTTTACCTTGGCTTTGCAAACTTGTGTAGAAAAAAACAATTGGAGCTCAAAGTTTCAAGGTTGAATCTGACAAATCCACATAGTATTTTTGAGATATTCTCTAGTCAAGTAAGCCATCTACTCTTCATTTTTATCCATGATTTCCAAATTTTAAGATTTTTTTGGGCAGTGGAACTATGTCCCAATTTATTTCTATGCACATATAGGGTGTCTTATGTTCCCTCATGGGTAAAATACCAATCCCATGGGATAGTAGACCAAAATCCATTAAGGCCTACTACTGTTACCGACACATAGTAGGGACATTCCCTTAAAAAAATCAAAAGAGAATTGTTTTTACCACAATTGATTTCTCTAATGTTTTTCCATGGATACAAAAGCAAGATGAATTTATGATATTGGTGAGAGAGAACATAAAAGGGACTATATCCGTGCTTTACACACTAAATCATAATTGATGCACTTCATGACTACATGCTACTATTTTTTCAATTGTACCAATATGTGGGGAAACTTAGAACTACTACAACAAGTAGTAGGATTCTCATCCCGTGGTGGAAGTTTTCCAATTTGATGATGAGATGATTGAGATCGGCATAGAAGACATGTATTTCATTACAATATTATTCTATCAAGGTGATTCAATAATATTTAAGGGAGGAAGCCATGAAAACACTTCAAATATCCTTCAAGGATATGTTGACATGTATTGTACCATTAGCACATAGAAATGCAATAGCCGATTTCCAATTAAGGATGTCATTGATCTAACATTACACACAATTTTATATACCATCTCTTGGGTAGCTCGATCCACTTCACCACACCTTGTATCACATCTACAAATGCATTAATATGTAATGATGTGCCTAACTCGTGAGGTTTTTTATTAGAGCATGGTTTTTCTAGTGAATCTCAAAGCTCACTTTATTGCTTAAAAAAATGGGAGACAACAGTACTTTGGATACGAGAGCATCATATGCTCGTTATACTTCAACAAGCTGCCCTCAATCCCAAATCATGTTTTTGTAGCACCATCTGGGCCAAGTGAGCCCAAAATGGAGAGGTGGCCAAAGTTGATTTGTTGATTGGGGGGAAGATAGGTCAATAATTCCTTCAATGATGCATTTTTTGACTAGTGGAAAAAACATTTATTCAATCCTTAGTACTACCCATATGTCAGCATTGACTTTCGAGTTGACTTGAAGGTACCTTTACCCCCTAGAGCCTAATGGAGCCCCATTGATAAGATCACTTTTTAATTTGTCTTATAATTTTTTGTAATTTTATCATATATGATTTTTATATTTGTGCAATATCAATAGTTAATTATGTAGATGTAGGACCTATGTGACCAACTAGTTTCCCAAGGAACCAACGCCAATATAGAGTGTAGGAGGAGATCTAGCCTGAGGCTCCAGCTATACCAGTTAATTCCATGGATCTTCTAGATGTTGGAGAGATACTTTGAGAGGTGTAGAGGAAACTTGAGGGGTTGACTCTTGGTCTATTGACCACCTGAGAAGTAGATGTCCCAATAGAATTGTAGTGACACATGGTAGAGGTGCCCTCTCTTTAGCAAAGGTTCCTTCCACATGTCGTGACTGGGATCATATATTATCAAGTGCAACTAGATTTCAAGTCCGAGTAGATCTCCTCTTTTAGACTAGTTTTGTTGGATATTATGTACTTTTTTGTATCATTCCTAGCTATTAAGCCCATTTTGTACTAATATCACACATTTTGTGTACGATGTACTCTCTGCTTTTATATATACATATCTTTTAGCTATACTTATTTTTTCAAATAATGTGATTTCTTTTTAAATGAGTTTGCATTCATGTTTCAGTTTTCTTTTATTGTGACAAAGGCCAATCTAAATCCTCCTTAGCAAATGAATCATTTAATGCATTTATATTTATAGGAATATGCACATAAGTAATAATCAAAATGTTGTTCAAGAAACCTAACCTATATAAAGTTCCATACAAGTGTAGGATCATAAATACGACAAACGTTGTTCAATTGTGACACAACTAATTAGAAATCAAGGTGGATGGATAAGTGTTAAATGCGGAGAGCGGTGGAATATACTAATAATCCTATCATGAAACTATAATCAACCAAATTATTGGTCACAATACTAATACATATTCCACCTGAATGAACCAAATTGTTGGTAAATGAATAAATTACCTGCAACATGAAAGAAAGGTTCCATGTGCATCAATAATCACCATACAAAAATCCTACATACATAGGGGGTTTGGTAGCATCTATTAATCAAGCATGAAGTATGATCGACACAAATCAAAAGAAAGTAAAAATAAAATAACAAATGGAAATATTTAACAATGATGATAGTCTAATTTTAAGGTCTCATTATATCTATATGTTAAATTGACGTATGTGACCTCTTTGTTTGTGGAACAAGGGACCCCCTCCATGTAGCAATTTGATTGCTTATTCTACCAAGGTGTACATACCCCTACCTCCCTTTGAATTTTAACCTATGACCTCCAAGGAGGAAACATATGTATGAAGGAAAATAGATAAACCTATCTAAGCATAAAACCTCTTCAACGAGAGTTTGTTGTGAGGTTCCTAGAGAGGAGTTCCTTCAAAATCTACCAACTCATAAGCTCCATTCCATTAGATACATTATACAATGTAAGGGTCGTGACATAACAATTCAAAATTTTTTACACCCAACTTTTCTTTATCCCTGTCATATATAAGAAAGGTCAACTTCTAAAAAGGCATTAGGATGGACACTCTTGTCATATTGAGCATTTACACTTTTTCGTGTGCATCATTCATTGTTGCAGTGTCTCGATGATGTTCATCTAAATTCTATCAGGAAACAAGGAATTTCTCGTTGTCAAAGGTGTTGGGTCGAAGCTCAACAGTGAGTCACAAAGAAGAAATCTCACATTCTATAGGCAAGACTACTTCTATTCCATATACTAGTTGAAATTGGGAAAATTCCATGGTAGTATTGATTGAAGTTTGATGTAACCAAAGCGGTAGAAAAAGAATTAAGTGCCAATTAGGCTCATTTTTATTCATCATCCTCCATAGCATTGTATTTAAGACTTTATTGGTTGCATATGCTTGATGATTTTCTTGAAGATAGTATAGTGTCAAATACTCATGCCATAAGCCTAACTAATCTAGTAACTCATTCATCATGCAATTTTAAAAATGGTAACGATAATCAGTAACAATTTATTTGGGCACACCAACCTAGAAATGATGTGATTAAATATAAAAAGTGTTGTCATGTCACCATCGTTAGAGAAAGTTGGCATTGCCTCCACCCTCTTGGTAAAGTAATCAATGATGAGAATAATGTACTTGTGGCCACCCACAGAGGTTTTTTGGCATTCAATAAAATCAATGCCCCATTTTGCAAAGGGTTCACTAATATGAAATGGATCATTACATAATTTATCATCTATTTTGGTACTTCCTAGGTGGGAAAATTGGAGCTATTGGTTTGTGGGGCCATTTTAGGGACATGACCCAATTTGTTCACTTAGAGTCCCAAAAAAATCTAGAGCTTGTTTGAGATCTTAAATTATTTCTTTTGGGGTCAAAACTTTGCAAACAAAGTTCTAGCCTCTTGATGTTATTCTACATATATAGAGATTTCCAATGGCATGAAGATCACCTCAATCATAATTCATATAATTTATTCCTCTTGCAAGTTGACCTATCATGTTAACCACCATGATAATGAGTGGATTCCATATCATCTCCCATTACTCACAGATGTAGAGCTAGTTAGGTGTGGACTTACAAGAATATTCTAAAGGGTCCAAAACCTTAACCCTAATTAGGAGTTGAGGCATGCAAAAACCTTAACCCTAGACAGCTATCAAGACATGTTAAATATTGGGTCGCTAGGAAATGAAGGGGTTCCATTCTTATTGTACTTTTATTGTTCCATAGTTGAGCAGAGAATCTAGGATAGGGATATTGAATCATAGCAAAAGAAGTAGAAAAAAATTTAGTAACCATTCAAGCCACAGTATCCATGGAAACTCCATATTGAGTGTATTTTCTTTGTATTTTCATTTCATAATTGAAAAGAAAATAGCAATACATAGGCCTCACCTTATAGCTAGGTTTTTCCCATATTAGGTTTTCCCAAAGTACATCTTATTTTCACTATGTGCTTGGTGTGTTATTTTCATAACTTCTTTCATTTCAAATTTAATTTATTTTAGGCTTTTGCATGCTAAGATAATAATATTGAAGCTGCAATCTAAATTAAAACACTACATAATAAGAGATTGTAGAATATTATAACATTTTGTATGACAAACTAGTCTAGTGGCATATCCATAGCAATTTATAGATCATATTGGTATAAGAGAAATTTTCTTTGGGGTTATTGTGGGAAGTTGTAGGATCCAAGAATTGGTGTAAGAAAAAAGCCTTAAAACCTTAGCCTTGGTAGATGACTATAGTAACAATCCATGAGATGACTTGAAGGAATATTTTCAAAACTCAAACCATGAGTCACTGACATTTCTCGCAACATGGCCATCCTCATGGCAGCTTTAGAGAAAAATATTGGACCCTTTTAGGAGTTTGGTAGCACTAACTCAAAATCGGGCTCAGATGGGAAATCTATAGATGATGAAGACACAAAAAAGGAGTTGAAAACCCAAATGGGAGAAAACCATAGAATTCTTTATTATATATTGTCAAGAATACGTTCATTGGAAGCACCAACTTCCCAATTCTCTAGCTACAACTGGAAGGAGGCTATGATCCCCTATTTATAGACTCCATCCTAAAGGAAGCTACAACTCCATGAATTCTCTAGCTCCAAACAGAAGGAGGCTACAACCCCCTTATTCTCAGGATCCAACCTAAATGAAGCTCCAACTCCCTATGTTCTTTGGTACCAACTGGAAGGGGTCTACAACCCCCTTTCCTTTCCATGTTTTGTCGCCCTGAAATATAAATGTAGACCAACTTTCACTACCACTGTCATTGTCATTGTCACATCAAACTATAACCTGTCACATCAACCTATCACTATCATTGTGTCATCAACATGTAACATGTACCATCAACTTGTGACATGTACCATCAACCTATGCTATACCAAAACCTGTACCATATCATCCATCAACTATGTATGAACATATGCATCAATGTATAAACCATACAATAATCAAATCATGTACCATGTTGTTGGATAATTTTTCTAGATGTAAACTGTGTAATAGGTTTCAAAACATCCAACGTTTCGAGTGCACACTCCACCCATCATCGGGGACATGAAAGCACATATGGTTGAAAGGAGCGTTGAGTTCCATATTTATAAAAAAAGGAGAGCCAATGACAGTTGAGGGAAAGAGAGCAGGGAAAATAAATAATGATAGGAAATAATCGTTGAGATGAAGAAAATTAATTAATTATGATGGGAGAGTAACTTTAAAAAGGTGGTAAAATTAGGGGAAATAATAATGGGGGAAAAAGATTTGAAATAGTCGTTGAGTTAAATGTTAGGGTGGGAAATTAGGAAGATTTAAAATTTTAAATAAGATCGGGATTTTCAAGAATTAGAGTGAGAAAATAAGATAGGTAAAAAATATAGAAATTATTAAAAAGTAAAATATTTGGGAAAGTCGTTGAAATGAATAAATGCAATAGGTGGAAACCAGTGGGATATTAAAAAAGTGAAGGCATTAGAAAATTAGAGCGGTAAATAAATTAGTGGAGAAAAACGATAATAATGAAGGATTAAAATTGGAAAAGGCCCAGAAAAGAATGATAATTAGATTAGGGAAGCAAATTCGAAGGAAGTAAAGGATTTGCAAAAAGTGAGAAAATAAGATAGGTAAATATTCATTAGAAATTAAGGAGAAAGCCCTTAAATAAATGCAACCAGGTGAAATTATTTTGAATGATAATTCGATTAGGGGATTATATTAGAAAGAAGAATGTAATAAATAAGAAAAAGGCATTGCCCAAAATAGAGAAATAAAAGTAGGCTAAAAGTCAAAGGAAGTGGAGATATTGAGCAGAGATGAGCAGAGTCATGAAGTCGAGACCGGGGGAGGGAGGGAGAAGGAGAAGAAGAGAGGTGGAAGGAAGAGAAGGGTCAAGAAATAAAAATGAGGATGTCTAATGGTCGGGGTGATGTATGGTGGGCTTCCAGGATTGGCTCAGCTTGTAGTCATTTTCCCAGTTGAAGTTGTTAGGATGTTTTTCGATTTCAAGAGATTCACGAATGAGACGGGAGGAGTAATGGGGGAAGAGGCTAGAATTTTGGTTTGGTCAAAGAAGATAAGGTTCTTTGACAAAACCATGTACCATCAATGACATACCAAGAAAATGCCTCAAGCTAATAACACCAAGATGTGCCTCTAATAAAGAACCATAACATCCATAAACCAAATAACAAGAATATGTCTTAAGAAAATATCACCTCAACTATAACATCCCTATGCCCAAGAGGCCTCCAAGTTATGCCTTAAGCATATGCCATACTATACATGAATCAAGCCTCAAACAAACACATGCAAAAGATACCTTTACTCATGAAACATGTAGCATACCATCTCAGATTGTATCACAAACCTGTTGTACCTTCAAAACTTGTTGCAACCTAAACCTAGTTGTCCTCCACAGGTCTGTCTTGTCATTGTGGGACAAAGACCTATTGTCTAGCGGGACCTCACATGATGAGCCCTATTCAACCTGTGGGGATGCCTCGCGGGAAACTAGTAGTCTGACCCTCGGGGTTTAACTAAACTAGGGTTTCCTCATAAAATGTCGCTCTCCTCTGCAACCCCGAAACTCTCGCACTTATCACTTGTCACTACCTCAGATTTTTCCATCACAAATTTTCCAAATAGTTCAATAGTTCACTAGAATATTCTCAATAGAATAAGTGAGTGAATGTACTTTTGAATGACTCCTTGAGGTGTATTTATACTTTTGTTGGGTAACCTATTTCCTTAAACTTTGGGGATTCTTGACTTTCTTTTTACAACCACTTTACCTTTTCATTAAATACTTGTAACCAACTAGGGGATTCTCGACCATTCTTCGTGGATTCTAACTTCACAAGGCCATAACTCGTCAATCGTGAGGAATTAAGTGGCATACCACCTATCACCAAAAATGGCATGATGAGGACTATCCATCCATGAGTGAGTTGAATGCATTTACACCATCCTTCATGACCTTTTTCCTTGATCAACTACGGGTTCCATAGCCATACCTTTGGGGATAGAACTCTTCTTCAAGGGTTGACATCAATGACAGTCAATATTTCAACAATATCCTCCTTTGGAATTGATGGCAACATTGATGGCATGGTAACACTCATGCTCTTTCTCATGCTCCCCCTATGATCATTGCCCCCCCTGTGACCATCGCTCCCCTTGTCTTCATGAATCAGTTATTCTCTCTTTGTTTACATGCATCTGTTCTTTCTCTCCCCATTTGACATCAATGGAAAAGGGTAATCCTCCTTGGGAATTCTCCCCATATCTACAAGCCTCTTCTTTCTCTTCATGGTGCTTCCTTGTGTAAAACTCTGATGTATATGAAAATCATTCAAAATATTCTTTACTTGGATTCTTTAAGTCTTTTGTTTCTCTCCCTCTATCTTATTGTGTCTGATGCCATGTGAATCACATGGGGAAGAAACTACTCCAAGTTTTTGTTGAATATACTCAAAGTTCTCCCTCGGAAGAGGTTTGGTGAAGATATCTGCAATCTGTTCTTTTGTCTCAATATACTCTAGCTTGATGTTCTTCTTTGTAGCATGTTCCCGTAGAAAGTGATACTTGATCAGAATGTGTTTCGTCTTGGAATGAATTACTATATTCTTGGAGATACTGATGGCATTGGTGTTATCACATAATATTGAAATGGGCTCATCATACTTCACTTGTATATCCTACAAGGTTTGCTTCATCCAGAGAACCTGAGTTCAACATGTTTATGTTGCAATATATGTTGGATTACTGAGAGGGGGGGTGAATCAGTAATAGAGCAATAATGTTTTTTAACCACAAAATGCAAGTGTTATATCAATGTAGCATTATCATCCAATAGTTGTATAGTAAAAAAACAATGAACAAATGAGCAATCATACACACACACAGTACACCAGCATTTTTACATGGAAACCCAAAGCATGAGAAAACCACGGAATGTTTTTTCTTATATGTATTTAAGAATTACATTCATTGGAAGCACCAACTTCATTTTTTTTCCAGCTGCAACTGGAAGGAGGCTCCAACCACCTAGGTTCTCAAGCTACAACCTGAAGGAAGCTCCAACTCCCCAATTCTCTGGCTACAACCCCCTAGTTTCTCAGGCTACAACCTGAGGGAAGCTCCAACTCCCCAATTCTCTGGCTACAACCAAAAGGAGGCTAAAGCCCCCTATGTTCTCTGGCTACAACTGGAAGGTGGCTACAACCACATGTCCTTGCTCTGTACAACCTCCCTGACGTAGAAGTAGAATTATGGAACCACTGTCACACTATCATTGTGAGATATATTGTTGTAAACGGGTACTAATCAACCTGTAATCAACCTATAACAACTTGTACCAATAAAATGTGCCAACATGTACCATACATAAACATGTACCTCAACCTATAACATAAAAAAATGCATCAATCATGCATCAAACCTATACAAATAACCTGTCATAATAACTTGTCCAAACAACTTGTAATCAACCTGTACCATAAACAAGTGCATCATCCATGCACCAACCTGTACCTCAACCTATGTCATCAATGAGTGAATCAACCATGCACCAAATATGTACCAATCATGCATCAAATACACATAAACTATGACTCATCAAGATGTACCAACATCATCAACTATACACCCCATGTATGTGCCAACTCATCAACTACTTGTCTCAGCCATGTACCCAACATGTACCTCAACCAAAAGCCCTCATCAATTTCATCATACAAATCTGATTTGTAAATTTTTAATAGACCTAGGGTAGATGATCACATACATGCAAACCTTCCTTAACTCTAACAACAAGAGACTAGCATTTTCATCAAACTTTACTTTAGTCTCACATGACTAATTTTGGATTAGTCAACAACCCTAA
>JZKD02S2442200.1:0-27513 GCA_000966675.3 Picea glauca
AATGACTCAACTATCACATTAATAGTGTACCGTCACGTATAAACCAAACTCTATATAAAAAATATAAATTCCATTAATTTGATGGGATTTTGTCAACAATACCAACAGGAAGATCTAAATCACTACAACTTCAAGAGAAAATAAATAAAAATCAATAGATAAGTAAATAAAAAATTGTACATAAATCAATGTCAATCCTAAATATGTGAAAATTGTATTCCCTAGTAATACGTRAAATCCCTACATTATCCAATTCCATATACTCAAAGTAAAAAATGGAAAAATTATGGAATGAAATGATACTATATCATATCCTTATTTAAAAAATAATAATATATATATATATATGTGTGTGTGTGTGTGTGTGTGTGTATATATATATATATATATAATTTTAAAAATAAAATTAAAAAGTTTAATTAGAAATTAAAAAAAACATAGAGAAAACATATACCAGCATTCTATGTCTTCTATTACTAATGGATGTCTCTAGAGAAAGAGAGGGAAAAGAGAGAAACTATCTATCAGTAAAATTTCAAATCAAAACTGAAAAAAACATCATAAAAACCTCTAACAGACCCGAAAGAGAATGATAAAAAGAAAATATGTTAGACCTGAAAAATCATGATAAGAAAATGCATGGATAAAATAAACGTTTTGGAAACTTGTGTGTGGCCAGGTCTATGTGAGTATCTGTCAGTCGTGTTTATGTTTCGAGTATCAGTCAGTTGTGTCTATGTGTCCAAGAAGCTAGACTGAATTGGAGGTATCAATCATCCATTTGAGAAAAAAACACTTCAAGGGAAGGTTGATTGAGCTTCTAAACGATCATTGTTGTCGGTATATTTCATCATTATTATTTCCTTCTGCAAAATCCCTATATTGTTTTGTAAATTCATTCAACAATATTAATCTCTTCCTACTTATTCCAAATTTGATGTGTATCCTTCTTTTCATTTTTTCAATTTGATTGCAAATGTTTTCGATTCATCTCTTTTCTATTCGGATATAAACCATCATTGGTTGGAAGATCTCAACGGCGGAAGGAAGATGGCAGGTTCCAAACCCTTCAAAACCAATTAACAAATCCAATTCAACCTAAAGGTATGTATGGATTATCTTTCCTTCTCTCTCAATAGGTTAAAGGTATGTATGCCATTTCTCTTTCCATGGCTCTAGGTATCGACCATGTTGAATACATGTAATGTCTCATTAACAAGAGCTTGAATACATGCATTATCTTTCTTAAGAAATAATTCTCAAAGGAAACCAACAACTAAAGAATCTAGAATGACAGAGACATTAGGGAAAAGACCAAGGAAACCACCTACTCAATGTNAGGCGAGAATCCTCTCCGTCTCTTCTTGATCTTCGAATTCAGTGCTTGCTTTAGTAAAAAATAACAACTCTTTCATGGATGGTCCTTTGAATCTTTACCCTTTTTCTCTCAATTGGGGTTGATTTACCTACGAACCATAAACTCTAACAGTCATTGGGAGGTGAAGGCGCAAGCATATCAGTTCCAATTTGGATTTACTCTTGGTGCCCTGTGTGTAGTCGTACGAACTTCTCGGTAGTTGACACTTGGAGTAGTTTACCCTTCCATGTCAACCTGCGCAAGGTGACATGGTCACACTTGTTTTGTCCTTGACAATTGGTTGTAAAATTTTACCCAGATCACGTATGATTATGTTTGTACGGTGGTAATAATCAAGATTTGATCCTTGATTATTTGTTCGAACTATTTTCCTTTTGGCTATAACCTTTATAATTTAATATATTATAGTTTATGACTAGTGAATTTGAAAGATTCACTTAAGCAAATCATGTATTATTTGCATAGAATATTGGTAGGTGACATCATAGTTTCATGGTTAAAGAAAATCAATTTAGTTTTTGGATGGAGAAAAAATAGAATCATGATGTATTTTCTGATTGGTTGATAACCAAATGGAATAAGTATTATAGTATTTTTGACTAAGTGGCATTAAACCTAACCTAAATTATATGATGTGCACTTAATTACCATGTAAGGACCCTAACCTATTGCAATGCAACTTATGTGTTGACCTTGAAGTATATCTAAAACAAAAGATGTGTATGAACATTGAGCTATTGGATATAAGAGTTTGATGTGATAGAGATAAGACCCAAAACTTTCCTATAAATATAAATATTGCATTAGGATTTTTGGTGACACTTTGGTTGGGATTATTACTCACCATGTTATTATGGAAGTACGATGTTCTCGGTGATAATAATAATAATATGCATTGTGGATTAATATTTATTATTGATTATAATGAATAATTTGATCTAATTTAATGTATTATGGATTAATAGGATCATTGATAAGAATCAATGACATGATTTAATTTAGGGCTTGCTCATATTTTGATGACCCTATCAATTATATGCATTTTGAATTGTGAAGTTTTTGCTTAGGTTGAGAGATGAAAATGAGAGAAATTGATAGTTGTAAATACTTTATTGTAATCGATTTAGAGCCTAGTCACCTCTATTATTTTGAGAATGTTGGTGAATTCATTTAAAGGACTCCGTGGTGAACCTCAAATATTCCAGTCTTGGACTTGGGACTTCTCTGCTCACTCAAGGCTTCTAAAACTAGGAGGAGACTGGTAGTTTCAAAGGTGATGCCTTCACTATATTCTTCTCGTTTTCATTGCAATAAATTGTGGTTGAATTAGTGGAAGTTTTATATGCTATTTGGGGCTTTTAGTAGACTTACCCTCCTGCCATTTTATCTCATTCCATTTTCATTTTGTCTACTCAATTTCATCTCGTAATCTTGTTGACTTGTTGTCTGGTCATGGTTGTCATATCATGCTTCCATAATTTGCATAAGAGTGTGAAGCCCTATAGGTCATAGGTGTTTTTGATAGTCTTCCCCTTATATTTGTGGCAATTCTAGGTTCAAACCAAAACCATTGAGAATATTATGTTCTCTAGCCCACAACAATGTTAGAATTGTGTATTATGTAGGTGTAACCCTTGTTAATTATTAAAGGTTTACAATTTGAACCTATTGGTGAAGAAATTTCCCTTCCCACGACCTAAGAATTCTTTGTTCTCTAGTTATATAAGTTTATTGCTCACTTTCCCTATCCATGTTTAAAATCACTATTGGAATCCAAAGGTGTAACGCACCTGACCCCTAAGTATCCTTTTAACGATGGGGCGTCAAAATTTTGCTTACTCAAATAATCTTGAATCCCCTTCCTGAGCTCTTCATCCTCTTCTACTCGCTCGTAGCTTTCTAACGACTTCTACCAGACTCAAATCCGACCTCTGGTTTGCAAGTTATGGCCTCCCGAAGTTCTTCGGGTATTATCAAACATGGGCCACATGGCACCCACGTGGATCCACCTCATTCGTATCATCCCCAAGTTCCTACATCCACGGGGAAGATTCATCCACCGTCCAATCCAACAGTGGGACTTGATCCTCATCTAACACATGGGTTAGAGGGGAATTCGACGTTCGATGCTTCGACACTGAATGTCCCTTTTCCTTTTTGCAAGCATATCATCCGGAGTCCCGAATTCCTGAAGTCTCTCCACGTGGCTCTCGCCTTCGGGCCTTTCAACTTACCCATGACACTGCATCCCAAACCTTTGAAGTCCAACAGTTCTAGACTCCCGAAGGGTCCACCTTCACTCATGGTCACATGCTAAACGCAGAGGTGAGGACAAGTGGGTCCCAAGCACTCCACTCACTAAGTGGGCCAAGTAAGAAAGTGTCAGAGTACATGCGGCAAGGAAGAGATGACACATGGCCCCTAAAGCAGTCACAAATGTCACGTCTTAATGGGAACATAAGGCTTATGAAACATATGAATCTAGGTGACACGTGACATCTCAAATGTGGGTCCACATCATCTTGGGGCATATCACCTCACCCTCAACTGGTAACCCTCCAAGCCCTTCGATCTCACGGTCAAGGTGTTTCCATGTAACCCTGGGATCTACGTCCTCCGTTACTTCGTAACTTCATCGTTCGGGGGATTCGTGGTATGAATTCCTCCTTTCTCCTGGAGTGGTTAGCGTTGGGCTGACCATGGTCTAGATCTAATGGTCAGGGGAGATCCCAAAGGTTTTGTAGATCTACAGTCCTCGTCACTTCACAACTCCGACCTTCGGGAGTTTCGACATTATGGCCACTCCATTCTCTCGAAGTAGGACTTCGTCGAAGTACCGTGCGTGGGTCCCTCCACTATTTGATCGGATGGTTAAGAGGGGTTCCTAACAAACTCCCTAGATCCATGGCTCTCATCACTTTGTAACCCTGACGTTCAAGGATTTTGGTGCTATAGCATCCCCATTCTCCCGAAGTAGGACTTCATCAAAGTTATCTTGGTGTAGATACGACAAATAAGGGGATTCTCGAACACCCTTGGATCTGTGGTTCACATTACTTTGTGATTGATGATTGGTTCAAGGTTTAATGGTGGGGCAGGTCCATCTGTCATGGTTAGGGAGACCGCCATGCACTGATCAACCTTATGGGTAACCGTAACCATCAGTGGCCTTCGACATGTTTATAAATGGTAAGGTCGAAACACTCTGTAGTTCTGGAGCCAAAAGGACTTAGAGATCATTTCGAGCCTAGCGCAGGGTTCTTAGGCCTTGGTCACATGTGTCCTTCGAAAAATCTCGTGGGTTATGCGCTAATCTCTTAGTTGTGAATTGGTTAAGGAGGCGGGCATGAGCCCTAGGTCACACAAGTGAAAGGTTCGAAGGAGGCGCCCTCCTTCCATAGGGTTTGAACTTAGTATTCCTGCGAAGGTAGATTCTAGAGGTCGGCAAGACTTAAGCATTCCAGTAATCCCTACCTCGACCCTCTTGCAAACTTTACGTCCCACAACTCTCTAACTGCTAAGCAGAGGCAAGCATATGACCATTCAAAAGCATGGGTTCGCATAGAGATAATAGATATTTCTACCTTAATCATTCAATACAAAACTCAGTCATAGACATATAAATATATTCAATCATCATTTCCATTTCAATACACAGAGTATGAAAATACTGATCAAAAATCAAAAACCGTGAAGCGAATGTTCAAAGGGGTTCTTGTTTCCACCCAACCATAGGCACAACCACTCCCAACGGATTTACCGTTGGCCACCCCTGAGCTAGACCATGATGCTCTGAGAGAGACTCCTTCTTCTTACTCAGCGACAGTCAGGGACAAAGGTTACTCTCCTCCTCCCACAAGATCTTGGCCACTGGTTTTCTCTGTACCGAGTAAGGAGGTCTGCATGAGTACTTCCACAGTCACTCATCAGACTTGTTTATCCTCTTGTAACCAAAACCCTGCCAGGCCTTTCTTGTGCCCAGAACAAGCTTATTTCTTAGTTATTCCTTGAACTAGAGAGCTGCAAGCGCTCTTTTCTCTTCTTGAGATTGGTTTCTCGACTCCTCTTCCTCGCGCAGATCTAATTTTTCCCACAAATTAACTCTTTTCTTTTCTTCCTCAACAAGGTTGTGTGGGTCTAAGTCCCCAGCTCGTGGTCAGGTCTAGAAGTCTTGCAGATGGGTACTCTTCCCCATCTCCTTATTAACTATTGAGGAGGACTCTTCCAACTACTAGTCTGACTGGTAATTCATTTTTGGGTTAGAGGACTGTTCTGAGTCTGCATTAAATCCAGTAAGGTACTAGTTTGGTGGGGGGTCATCTCAACCATTTCTAGTTCCCCTCACCATCTCTCTCATAGCATCATGGCCTATCTTGGTAAACCCCCCTTTCAACAGCTGTGCAACACTATCCATATTTAATTAATAACATAAATACATACATTACCTTTTATAACAAAAGGTACATCAAATCCATCATTCACACATATTTAGTCTGTCGCAGTCTTTTGGAAAGTTATAGTTATATTTACAAGATGGGGGAAACAGGGGTGTTACAATCCCCTCCCCCTTAAAGGAACATCATCCTCGATGTTCTACCTACCGATGTGCTTTGTATATACATAAGTAAACAAAAATGGGTATGCATGTTTCATGGCATCCTCCATTTCCCATGTAGCCTCATCTGGGCCAAAGTGTTTCCACTGCACCTTGACCTGTGCAATGGTTCTATTCCTGAGTGGGGTTTCCTTCCTGTCTATTATGCATTGTGGTTCTGGCAGGAATTATCCCTCTAGTTCCACCTGAATCACAAACCAATCAATTATATGATTAGAATCATGTACATATTTCTTTAATAACGAAACATGGAAAACATCATGTGATTTCACCGTGGGAGGAAGTGCTAGCCTATATGCCCCACTCTATCCAAGATTTAAAAGGGTGCACAATATCGAGGTGCCATCTTGGCACAGGCTCCCATTCTCAAGGAGCTTTCCTGGGTCTAACTCAGAGATACACATAATCCCCTGTTTTGAATTCTCTAGGAGTTCTCTTTTTGTCTGCATAGCTTTTCTGTCTATCTTGAGCTATTTTTAGATTATGTTTTATCTGAATTACTTGTTGTTCCATTTCTTTCATCATATCTAACCCGATTGTAAATCGGTCTACTGGGTTATCCCAACTGATTGGAACCTTGCACTGTCTACCATAGAGGGCCTCAAAAGGGCCCATGTTCAATGACTCTTGATAGTCATTGTTGTAGGAAAAATATACCAGTGGTAGGTAGTCTTCCCACTTCTTAGGCTGATGCATTACATGCATCCTTAACATGTCCTCTAACACTTGGTTTACTCTCTCTGTATTCCCATTAGTTTGAGGGTGATAACTTGTACTAAATAGTAATTTAGTTTCAAAACCAACAAATAAAGATTTCCAAAAGTTTGGAGTAAATTTTGTATCTCTATCAGATATGATCTCCTTAGGCATGCTATGCAGACTAAATATTTCTTTCATGAAAATACTGGCAATATCTATTTCCTTGCAAGTTGACTTGACGGGAATGAAGTGAGCAACCTTACTCAATTTGTCCACCACTACCATGATGGTGTCATTCTGTTTGGTTGATTTTGGTAATCCTGTGATGAAATCCATGGAGATGATTTCCCATTTCCATTTTGGGATTGGTAGGGGCTGCAACAACCCTATTGGATGCTGATGTTCTGCCTTAACCTACTGACATTCTAGACATTTAGCCAAGTAATCAGCTATGTCATTCTTCAGTCCTGGCCAATAAAATAGTTTCCTAGTGGCTATGATCATCTTCTAATAACCAGGATGACCAGTATATGGTATTTTGTGTGGTTCATCCATCATCAACCTCTTCAAGTCATCATAGTTTGGAATATACAACCTACCTTCGTATGTTAACAAACCATCATTTAATAATTGATAACCTTTGTACTTCAACCCTGTGGGATTTTGTTCTAAGTATGATTTTACACTCTTGAAAAATGCATTTGTTTCTTGTGCACTTTTGACTATCTCCTTGACATATGTTTCACAGGTGTTCACAACTACCAGGTGAATCACTTTCACACTTCTGCTAAGGGCATCAACCACCCTATTTTCTTTTCCTTTGATATGTTTGATTTCAAAATCAAACTCACTAAGGAGAGCCATCCATCTAGCTTGTCTAACATTAAATTTTGGTTGATCAAACAGGGACCTCAACCCATAATGGTTTGTCATAAGCACAAATCTTCTACCCAAGAGGTAATTCCTCCACATTTTTAAGGCATGCGCTATGGTATCCAATTATAGATCATGGGTCACATAATTGATTTCATGCTCATTCAGTTTTATGGATTCGTAGCAAATTACATGTTCTTCTTGCATAAGGACTCCTTTGAGTCCTTCCTTGCAGGCATTTGTACACACAAGGAAGTCCTTGTTTGGATATGGAATATTCAACACATGTGCATTGGTTAGAAGGCATTTCAGCTCTTGGAATCTCTCTTCACATTATGATATCCAAAGGAATTTAACTCCCTTTTTATGAAGGGAAGTGATTGGGCAACCAATCTTGGAAAATCCTTTTATGAACCTCCTATAATATCCGGCTAAGCCCATAAAGGATTTGATATCATATACATCCTTTGGGGTAGGCCAATCCATAATGGCTTTGATCTTTTCAGGATCAACTGCCACCCCTTCTTCAGAAATAACATGGCCTAAGTAATGGACTTGTCTCTGGAAGAATTCACACTTACTAAACTTAGCATAGAGATGATGTTCTCTTAGTACTTGAAGCACTAACTTGAGATGTTTTTCATGCTCTTCTCTATTCTTAGAATAGATTAGGATAGCATCAATGAAAACCAATACAAATATGTCTACGAATTTACTGAGTACACTATTCATTAAGCACATAAAAGTGGTCGGTGCATTGGTTAGCCCAAATGGCACCACCACAAATTCATAGTGACCATACCTTGTCATAAAGGTTGTTTTGTGGATGTCTTCATCCTTAATTTAGACCTGATGGTATCCAAACCTCAAGTCAATCTTGGAGAAAATTGTAGCACACTTAATTGGTTAAACAAGCCATCGATCCTTGGCAATGGATACTTATTCTTTATGGTCATCTTATTGAGTTGCCTATAGTCTATGCACAACCTAAGTGTGTCGTACTTCTTTTCACAAACAAGTATGGTGCTCCCCATGGAGACACACTAGGCCGAATGTATCCTTTGTCCATCATTTTCTTTAGCTGTGGCCTTAGCTCAACTAGCTATTGTGTCCTCATTCTATAGGGTGTTCTAGACACTGACACCGCTCCTGGTGCAAGATCTATTGAAATGTCAAAATCTCTTCTTTGAGGTAGAGTTGGCACCTCTTCTGGGAACACATATTTATACTCTCTTAATAGGGGATAGTCTTCTAGGCTCAGTTTGTTGTTCTCAACATAGTCCAACACTTGTATTACATACAAAGGGAATCCTTTTATGCAATACTTCTTCACTTGAAGAGATGATATTTGTCTCACTGAGACAGGATTTTGGATCCCTTGTAGGGTTACCTTTCTCCCTTCTTCATCTTCACACTGCAAATTTTTATTGTAACGGTTCAACTTGGTTTTATGGGCAGCCAACTAGTCCATGTCAATCAACAGATCATAAGATCCTAAATGGAGTATGTTTAAGGTTGCTTGGGTGGGAAATCTACTCATAACGAATTGGCATGCTAGTATGACCTATATTAATTTTCTTTTAGTTCCAGTGGCTAGTTGTACCAGCCATGATTTAACATATTTAACTTGTTGCAAGTTACATTTCTCAACAATTTGAGGGGAAACATAACTCAAATTAGAACTAGGGTCAATTAAAATGAAAATTAGATGGTTGGCAATCATACCTTCCATCTCCACCACTGAAGCTTGGTGGTCGGCTTGTATATTATCCAAGACTGCATAAATATGTGCCATGCTCCTAACCACATCATTGACTGTGGTAGCCTCTTGGATGTTGTAGACCCTCCTATTGTTCTGTTGCCTATATGGGTAGTCTCTCAACATATGTTCTTCTCCACAACCCCAACATTTCAAGGGTTATCTCTTTGGGTTATTGGTCTTACCTAAGGCTGCTCCAAAGAGTTTATTTCCACTATGAGAGGGGAAATTTTGTTGATATACACTTCTAGTAGGAAGGCTCATCTTAGAACCTTTCCCATAGTTCTTAAATCCTGAGGGTTTAAACCCCTTTTTCTTGAATCCCGAACTACTTTTATTCTTCTAGTCCTCATGAGGTTTTGTCTTATTCTTGAATTTCTCATAGCAATACCTTGCCTCCTAGATAGTGTCTTCTAAGGTCTTTGGTTCATCAAATTCAATTCTGTCCCAGAAGGACTGAGGTAGTCCACTAATGAATCGTTGCATCTTTACCTTTTCATCTTTTATATAGGGCACATACCTTATCAGCTCAAGGAATTTATTGATATATTCCTCTATTGTGAGCTATCCCAACTTGAGTTCATAGAACTCCTTGGTCTTCCCATCAAAGTATTTCTCTGACAGATACTTCTTCTTGAAGTATTTCTCAAATTGTTTCCATGACAAGTCCTTCTCATGGATTCCTTTCACATTCCTAAGGTCCTCCCACCAAATGGAGGCCTTTCCATTCAGGTTAAAAATGGTTATTCAGACTTTTAATTTTCAAAGTAGTCATGGACTCTGAAGTACTTTTTCAAGCCAAGCAGACAAACTTTTGCTTCTTCCCCCTTCTTAATTTCTCCATCGAAAGTGGGTGGTTTGGATTTCTTGAACTCTTCAGGGTCACGACTCTTGGAATGTTTCCTCTTCTTTCTTTTTCTCTGGGAATGCGAATTAGTTTTCATATTGGAAGATCCCTTGGAGTTGTCAGTTTCCTCACCAGAGGATTCTCCCGATGAGTGTATCTTGGCTCCATGTTGGGCCTTTCTTGAGGTGCTCCTCCTTGTGTGGCCACTTTCAAGACCATACTTTCATATCTCAGGTGGACTTTCAATTTTCTTAGTATGATGTATGTCCACGTGATTGGCTGGTGGTCCATGTTGTAGCTGCATTTGTATATTTGATAGGCTTTGCAGTAGGACTGCATTAATTTCATTTTTATTTTCCTGTTCTTTTATCATCCTTTCATTGTCAACCTTACAACTCTGTATTTATACGATGAGGCTTCTTGCGGTTTCATCCAAACCTGGAGGGGTTTCCACCACCCTCCTTCCATCATATTATTCCTCTCTATTGTGGGAGATTTTCACCAATTCATGGTGTGTCACCATCCTTTATGTTGTAGCTTTCATGCGGTCCACTGACTGCTTGAGTGATGATAAAACATTTTCTATTAGTTAATGATCTACTAGTTTTATGAACAACACACAGTTCAAATTTTTCAAAACACACACAACAATATAAATTTTCATTCCTTTCTTCAGTAGAGGTTTAACTAAGCCTCTTAGGGGTGGGGTAAGATATGGTGTCACCCCTAAAATTTCTCTAACAAGTTTTTTATGCAACTTGTTCATGAGCCTAAGCAGGCCAAGTGTTGTTTCCATGCTATGATACCAATTTGTAACACACCTAACCCCTAAGTATCCTTTTAGGGATGGGGCATCAAAATTTTGCTTACTCGAATCATCTCGAATCCCCTGCCCGGGGTGTTCATCCTCTTCTACTCGCCCGTATATTTCTAACGACTGCTACCAAGCTCAAATCCGACCTCTGGTTTGCAAGTTATGGCCTCCCAAAGTTTTTCAGGCATTATCAGATATGGGCCACCTGGCTCTACCTCATTCGTATTGTCCCCAAGTTCCTACATCCACGGGGAAGTTTCATCCACTGTCTAATCCAACGACGGGACTTGATTCTCATCTAACACACGGGTTAGGGGAATTCGATGTTCGACGCTTCGACACTGAACGTCCCTTTTCCTTTCTGCAAGCATATCCTACAAATTCTCGAATTCCTGAAGGAGCCCGAAATCTCTCCATGTGGCTATGACCTTCGAGCCTTTCAATTTACCCATGAAACTGCATCCCAAACCTCCGGAGTCCCAAAGTTCCAGACTTCTGAAGGGTCCACCTTCACTCGTGGTGACATGCTAAACGCAAAGGCAAGGACAGGTGGGTCCCGAGCACACCACTCACCAAGTGGGCCAAGTAAGAAAATTTCAAAGTACACGCGACAAGGTAGAGATGACACATGGCCCCTACAGGGGTGACACGTGTCACGTCTTAATGGGAACATAGGGTTTGTGAAATGTATGAATCTGGGTGACACGTGGCACATTAAATGTGAGTCCATGTCAACCTGGGTGACATAAGCATACCACATCACCCCGGACTAGTAGCCCTCCAAGCCCTTTGATCTCACGGTCAAGGTGTGTCCATGTAACCCTTAGATCTACAATCTCCATTACTTCGTAACTTCAGCATTCGGGGGATTCATGGTATGACTTCCTCCTTGCTCCCAGAGTGGTCACCGCTGGGCTGACCATGGTCTAGATCTAACGGTTAAGGGAGATCTCAAAGGGTTCCTAGAGATACTATCCTCGTCACTTCGCAACTCCGACCTTCGGGAGTTTCGACATTATGGTTGCTCCGTTCTCTCGAAGCAGGACTCCGTTGAAGTATTGTACGCATGTCTCTCCACTGTTTGATCGAACGGTTAAGAGGGGTTCTTAAAGGACTCCCCAGATCCACTTCTCTCATCACTTCATAACCCCGACGTTCGGGGAGTTTGGTGCTATAACATCCCCATTATCCCGAAGTAGGACTTCGCCATTATCCCAAAGTAGGACTTCAGCGGAGTTATCTCGGCGTAGATCCAACGGCTAAGGGGACTCCCGAACACCCTTGGATCTGTGGTTCACATTACTTCACGATTGATGATTGGTTCAAGGTTTACCGGTGGGGCAGGTCCATCTTCCGCGTTTAGGGAGACCGCCATGCGTTGATCAACCTTATGGGTAGCTGTAACCATCAGTGGCCTTCGGCTAGTTTAAAAATGGTAGGGTCGAAACACTCCAGAGTTCCAAATCCATAAGGGCTTAGCTCCTTTAAGGCCTAGCGCAGGGTTCTCAAGCCTTGGTCACATGGGTCCTTCGAAAACTCTCGTGGGCTACGCGCTAATATCTTATCCGTGAATTGGTTAAGGACACCGACATGAGCCCTTGGTCACATGAGCAAAAGGTTTGAAGGAGATGCCCTCCTTCCATAGGGTTTGAACTCAGTATTCCCGCGAAGGTAGATTCTAGAGGTTGGTAGGACTTAAGCATTCCAGTAACCCCTACCCCGACCCTCTTGCAGACTTTATGTCCCACAACTCTCTAACTGCTAAGTAGAGGCAAGCATACGACCATTCAAAAGCATGGGTTCACATAGAGATAATACATATTTCTACTTTAATCATTCAATACAAAACTCAGTCATAGAAATATAAATATATTCAATCATCATTTCCCAATACACAGAGTATGAAAATACTTATCAGAAACCAGAAATCGTAAAGCGACTGCTGAAAGGCGTGCTTTTTTCCACTCAACCATAGGCACAACCACTCCTGACGAATTTATTGCTGGCCACCCCCGAGCTAGACCACGATGCTCTAAGAGAGATTCTTTCTTCTTACTCAACAATAGTCAGGGACAAAGGTTACTCTCCTCCTCCCACGTGATCTTGGCCATCGATTTTCTCTGTACCAAGCAAGGAGGTTTGCACGAGTACTTCCACAATCACTCGCCAACCTCGTTTATCAACTTGCAACGAAAACCTTTCCAACCCCTTCTTGTGCCCAGAACGAGCTTTCTCAGTTCTTCCTCAAACCAAAGAGTTGCAAGTGCTCTTTTCTCTTCTCGAGATTGGTCTCTCGTCTCTACTTCCTCTCATAGATATGTCTTTGCCCACGAATTACCTCTTTTCTTTCCTTCCTCAGCAAGGTTGTGTGGATCTGAATCCCCATTTTGTGGTCAGGTCTGGAAGTCTTGCATATGGGTACTCTTCCCCATCTCCTCATTAACTCTTTAGGAGGACTGTTCCAGCTACTAGTCTGACTGGTAATTCATTTCTAGGTCAAAGGACTGTTCTGAGTCTGAGTCATTAAATCCAGTAAGGCACTGGTTTGGTGGAGGGTCATCTCAACCAATTTTGGTTCCCCTCATCATCTCTCTCATAACATCATGGTCTATCTTGGAAAACCCCCCTTTCAGCAGTTGTACAACACTGTCCATATTTAATTAATAACAAAAATACATACATTACCTTTTATAACAAAAGGTACATCAAATCCATCATTCACACATATTTAGTCTGCCGCAGTCTTTTGGCAAGTTATAGTTATATTTACAAGCTGGGGGGGAAAGGGTATTTCAAAAGGCCATTACTTTGCTACTCATCGCCCACTCCCCTATATCTATCATCATTCGTGCATTTCCCAATTTTACTTGGAAGATTCAAGTGTTTCATTGCATTGGGTACGAGGTCACATGATTCATGCATCTTTTTACTTTATTATTGCTTGGTTTACATATTAAAAACCTAAGGTTGATACCCCACCCTTTCACCTTTGTTTACCATCGTGTTTTTTTCGGAAAGAAAAAAAAGCACAAGATTTGAGCTTACGTTAAAGAGATTCAAACTCTCATGCTTTGGGCCCAAGCCATATAAAAGTCCCATACCCATAGATATTATTTGTTACTGTCAATTCATGCTTGTGAGGACATTTAGTCATTTTTGTGAATTATATTATTGACAATGTTTATTTACACCTGTGCAAAAAGTATGATCCATCATGTCTTTTGTGTAACACCCCTCATGATCCATCTAGCCCGAGTGATTATGTGATGGAGTGTTATCCTCCACACCTAGGTTCTATTCTACTAAGTGACATGTTATTGTAATGACTTTGAACCCCCATTGTTGACGACCTTGTGTCCTAAAGAATATATGGTTTACCCTAGGCACCATCCTCAAAATGAGGAGAAGTAACTAGAAGTTTTCCACCTCAAATACACTCTCTCAAATACACTCTCTAATAGACCAAACTCAATAACAAATAACCAAAACAAATTTTCCCATTCGAAAACCATATCAAAGTGTGAGATCTCTAGCTCAAGTCTTATTTTATCTCAAGCATGATTGATTCCTCGTGTATCTGACTTCAGCAACGATGTAATTGGGAAGCCGAATTTGATGGATGGTATATATGGCTTTCTTTTATCTCAAGCATGATTGATTCCTCGTGTATCTGACTTCAGCAACGATGTAACTGGGAAGCCGAATTTGATGGATGGTATTTATGGCTGTAATAACTAGTTGGCTAGATTCTTCTTGTTTGTTTCATGTGCTGATCTCTTGGTCAAGAGAAGTTGGCAGTATTTGTATCTGAAACAGTCCCAGAGGTTGTCATCGATGATCCTGGACGATTTCAGCAGATTTTCACCAATCTTGTCTCCAATTCTGTCGAATTTACAGAGAATGGGTGCATTTTTGTTTGTGTTCATCTTGCACAGGAAATCGACGTTCTAACACACAGGCTCTCTGGCTACAAAATTGGTAAGGATCCTGAAGTAAATAACTGCGATTTGTCCAATACCTTGAGTGTTACAGGAGCTGCGAATCTAAAAAACAATTGGGAATCCTTCAAGATACTACTTGAAACTGACAGCGATGAATTATTTTCTGAATCTGATGAAAAGGGCGGACTTGGCCCAGAGAAGGCTGTTGCAAACTTTTTGGGACCGATTGCTATTCTTCGTATATGGGCGTCTTGTGTGTTTTATGTCATGACAGAGCTATAGGGATGTGTGGTTGTTTTAGTGCTGTTTTGGCGTTTTTCCAATCAGATTACAACTGATGATGAAACTAAACAGTTTTAACCTCTTTGGATTTGTAGCAAATGTAGCCTTGGTCTTCTCTGGTCGTACTGTCAAATATTTTTCAAATCTGAGGACAAACTTGAGACCAGGTGTGGATGGCGGGGCTGTATCACTCGAAGGAATGATGAGCCTGGTAGTTTATTTAGGACTTAAAAATACATTCCTTTTACAGGTGAAGTTGTGGAAGCTCTATGGATGCCCTCATGAGCATAGCTTGTCAGGAAGAGGAGTTCCAATTGGTACAAAACTTATACTTGAATATCTTTTACTTCTTTATAATAGGCGGGTGGCTTCATTTGTGAGCGTGGATTTTTATAGACTTACAAAGAATAATGAACATTTTCAAGCTAAGATATTGTTGAGTTCAGGTACACGACTGTCTCAAGCATCAATTCCATCAAAGGATCAAACTCTTAGAGCACCTTTGTCAGTCTCACAGCAAGTGTTTATTGACTCATTTCCAAACTTGAAAGTTTGGTACTGTCAGCATCATCTCTGTCGGGTTTTGTTCATAGGGATCCTGTCCATCGAATTGCTGATAAACTTATGAATATGATGTATCGGAAGATGAGTAAAGGAGTATCTACATATTCTGCTACTGGAACATCTGCCAATAGCTGTCTAAGAAACTCTTCAGAAAGTGTGGGCGAGGAGGCATCTACCTTTGTTGCCTGCATGCCATATTTTTGGGAGCTGTCTCATTTGTGGTTGATGTTGCATTGATTGCTTGCGCACACGGACAACTGTTTCCTTGGGAACTTACAACAGGCCTCAGAGACCTTGTGGATCTATTTTCCTGCAGCATAGTCTAAATGTTCTACCTTTTGTCTGTTTACGGCGAGTTTTTCGCTTTGATTTTGCTTGAAATTTGGTGAGGAATGGTTGGATCTGCATATTGATTTGAGTGGCTAAGTTTGTATAATTTGAATGCTTCAGGGTTTTTCAGCAAGCTGAATCTATTTATGCATTCAAAAATATAATTTAAACAACAGAAAATAACTTTCTCCAAATGTAATTTACATCACCGAATTCTGACCAAAAAAAACCCAAAAGATAGAACGTTTAAAACCCAAAAGATAGAACGTTTAGACAACGCCTTTTCCTGATTCCCTTGCAGCATATGTCAGCTACTTTTCTGTAGAAGTTTCTCTAGGTGTTTCGAAACCTGTATCAATGAATGGAACAGATTGGTCAAGTCCTGCAGCAAATCTTCAGAATATTGAAGCTGAGATAAAGGAGGTTCTGGCTGCTACCGGTGTTCATGTACCGAGTCTCATGGTAGGTGGAAATGCACCAGCAACTCTTCCTTTACCTTTAGCAGCACTTGCGAGCCTCACGATAACATTCAAGCTGGATAAAGCGTCAGAGTTTCTTCATGGAGTTGCTAGACCAACATTGGAAAGCACCATGGCCCAGTACATCCATTGTGCAACACTATGGTTCTTCAAACTCTTTTATGTCAAAGCTGATAGTTCATGGTGGGGTGGGAGCACTCTTTGACCATGGCTTCCGTTCACATTTGGCTCCTGGTGGTAATGTCTCCTGTGGCACTAGGCTTCCTTTATATGTCAACTAACAGCGCAATCTATGACATAATGTTTATAACTGAAGAAATTCCATCACTTGTGGTTGAAGCAGCAAGAGATTTGTCCACTATGGGAATGAATGAATGTTGTGGCCAAACTGGTAAATCTGCACATCGTTTAAAATCTTGTCAACTCTCATGGGAAAAGTTATTGGATGTGGACATGCGACATGGAGAACATATGTATTAGGCTTCCTGTAAATGATGATTACTTGTGTCCCAACTAGATTTCTGATGTTAATTTGCATGGTGTTGTAAATAGTTGTTTTCTCTTGCAACACATGTAGATATTGAAAGTGGCTCTCGAAGTTTTGGAGCCATGCCTTCACAGTCCAGAGACAACATGTTTGCAGAATGTGGGATTCTACGATCAAATCCAGCAATGGAGTATGGAATGGAGAAGCGGAGGTTTAGTGCAGAATTTTAGCTCCTGATCCCATTTCTGAAAAAGCTCATTTTCAATGGTTTCATTTGAGTTCTCATTAATCTACTCTGTGGCTTGATTGTAGCATATCTTGTTTGCATGTATCCTTGCATATTGTTTGCATATATCCTTGCATAAGTTAGCAAGAAACTTTCTATAAAAAAGTACAAAGACTAAAGTTGGTAGGTGACTCAAAAGTAATAATTGATTGGTTTAAAAATGACAACTCTTTACAGGTAGTTTCACTTCAGCCTTGGATGCAGAAAATTCGAATACTATGTGGAAGATTTCAAAAGATAAATGCACAACATATTTATAGGGAGTACAACAAAGAAGCATATCAGCTCTCTAAGGATGCTTTGGTACTGGAAGAAAATGGTATTTATGTAGCTGGGAATATTGAAGGAAATGCATAAGTTTTTGAAAGACTACAAGATAGTTAACTAAAATATTGTTAAGGAAATGACTCGTCAGTTTTAGAAAATTAGGAGTTTTAGGAGAAGATTTACAGCGATTTTTTGATCAGCTGAAATCATGTTAGTTCAGTTGTATAAAAGATATAAAGACTTGAATTTCAGTTTCTTTGTAATAGAAGGGGGTTATTTTCCTGTTTTCAATTTGGTTTCAGAAGCTTTATAAAAGCATTGTAAAAAGTGCACGGTGCACTCGGAAGACAGTCATTTTGTAAAAGAACTATTATATTTACTAATATAAGATTTTTTTTCTACTGAATAAAAAAAAATCAGCAAGAAACTTTGCCTTCCCAAAATTGCAGTAGTAAGGAAATATATATCAACAAATAAAGACTTTATAAAAGTTGCAAATTAAATCATCAAAATCAAGTGTATAATATTGGAAAATAAAGCTTGCAAGTAGTACAGAATATTTTAATGTTTAGACCAAGACTTTGATGACAAATGAGGGTTGTTAATGAGTGTTATTAGGAAGTATTTATGACAGTGCAATGGTTGTAGCAAACTTTTGTTACATCAGCAAATTCTAGCTACTGAAATTAACAAATAAACCATCCAATCAATAGCTTATAACCAATAGAACAATTATCACAACTTACAAGTAAATTTCAACGGTAGAAAAGTTGGCTTCAACTTTTACATTTACCAATGCAACATTTAACAATCTCCAATGCAAAGATTAGTGCCTTGTTATTGGGTGAATGGGGTCTCTTCCTTGGAGAGCAAACTAAGCAAAGAGGAAGCATGTATTTTTGTTGAGATTAAAACCCTTATAACACCCAACAACAATCCTTCCAATTCGTTTAGCTTAAATTCCAAGATGAACTAGGGTTTAATGATTTCTCTAGGGGTGTAAACCCTCTTACTTCCAAGAGAAAACAAACCCTAGCGAAGCCTTGATACAAGGGTGTAAACCCTCTTACTCCTTGAGGCAATCCTTGTAGCCTTTCAATAAAAAAGATAAATAAACCTTGGTGAAGGGTGTAAGCTCTTTTACTCATCCTAGGGTTTTTAAGATATATTCCTTGAATTTAACAAACCAGACAACATTAAATTGCAGAAATTACTTACCAAATCCAAAAGATAGCATGCAAAAGACTCTTACTACCAAGACATCATCCACAACTTGCCAAAGAAACACCACCAAGAGAAGTCGCTAGCCTTTATTGCTCCAAATAACAAGAGTTGCATCCATTATGACATGAAAAAGAGAGATAGCGATTTTTCCCAAGGAGGCCGGAAATTTCAATCCAAGAGTATGTAATTCTCAAGTGATGAGTTATGAAAATGAAAAGAGATGGTCCTCTATTTATATGAAGCCATCTAAACCAATTTATCCACATAAAATTGTCAAAAACAAATTAAAAGAGGGTCGACCCCCTTTATTTTCTATTACAACTTGTAAATATAAAAATTACATAAAGTAAAACCGTAAAAAGGGTGACGTGGGGCCTAAAAGTGAGACATTGAGCCTCAAAATGCAAATCGTTGGGCCTCCAAAGGCCATGTGCCAATATCTCATGTGCTAGAGTGTCATGCCATGCATCTCCTTCCTTCAAACCACATCACATCACATCCACAACCATCAAGCCCACTAAACCCTAGCCTCCAAATGATGTCATGGGCTTAGAAGGTGACATCCTAGGCCTCCAAAGGCCAACTTCCAGGTGCAAAGGGCCATGATGTCATCCTCAATTGTTGTCAAAGTGCCTCCAAAGGCAACATCCTCTATCCTTTGCACCCAAAGGCTCCAGGGTGCTTTGTCCAGCCTGTGGGGTATGACGTTCGTCCTAGGGGTTTTCAACCCCCCATGAAGGTAAACATGGCATAATTCCTACATGGATAGTTTTCACCAAGCAAGGTCATGCAAAGACAAACAAGTACGCCCTCCAAGGGTCCAAAAGTCACATTTATCATGCCAAGTAATCCACATTTAATAAAATAACCACCCAAACATGTGCATTAAATCCCCCCTTTTCAAATTAAACAAATGCTCAAAGATCTTATAAAATTTGTCAAATTTAAGTATTGGAGGGTTGTCATGGTGCCCTATTGGGTAGACCAATCCCCGGGTCAAGGAGTGTTTCCCAAGAAAACCCTCTCTAAGTCACGTAGTGAGTATGAGGTGTATTGGGGTAAGACTTTTGGGCATGGGGTTCTTGACATATCAAAGGCTCGTATTGTCTCATTTATGGGTGCCTTTGTGGTGGGTGTGTTGCATTTTTCATTTGCAATGCAACATTTTTCCAATCCCTTTGTTTTCCATTCATTTATTATGGTCTGAACATTGAGTGTTGTGTGCAAGGAAAGAAAAGGAGCATCACAATGCCACTTGAATTTAGAATACGTTGATTTCCATATGCATTGGAAATTAGAAGACGCTGCAAATGCATTCCCCCACCAAGCGAGACATTTATTAATTAATTGTTTTCCTTTTTAAATGTCCTTCATTTTTATGGAGAAGTGTTTCATTGCTCTCGGGACCTTAGGGTGAGCATCTAGAAGGATAATTTATGGATTTTAACTCTTTCTAGTTACAACACCTCTAGGCCTTCAACCCTTCTTCCCATGAAATGAGGTACAAACCCTTCTTGGGGACAATGAACCCAAAAATCCAAAAGTTGAGGAAACAAAAGGGAAGGGGCGTAGAAAGTGGTAAGTATGTGTGAGAATGGTACAATGACCCTTCAAGGAGACCCCAAAGTAGCAACCCTTTTGTCGAGGGTGACCCACTTACTAGGAAACCTTGTCAACCACCAAGGTGAAATGAGGCAAAAGGTATAATTTCCAAGCAAACGTTTTCATAATCAAGAAAGAAATCTTTGCAACATGTTCAAATGCTTCAATTATTAAAGTGACACTTACCATGAGACCAAAATTGTTGCCTCATAAAGTAAGACCCGTTGTCCTTTCTGGCCCAAGCTAGTGTGGTGGACGTTGTTATGCTATTGTCGATGAATGGTGATGTTTGGTGGAGATGAGGGGCTCTATTTTCTCAATGGGGCTCAGGCGATCATCTATCTCTCAACACTCCATGTCTTTAGCCTGTGGGCCTCGAGACATCATCTCCTTAGTTACCCCTAGCTTGGTGGGGGGTAACACCTAGCTCCTACATGGGGACATGTGCTCATTGTAGAGTACATTAGAACCTCAACATCTCCTGGTAAGACTAGTGCCTACACATACTCAATCAAGTAATTAGAGCATCAAGGGGTGGCTTACTCACCCATTGTTCATATAATCAAAACTTCAAAATTTCAATTATTCCTTAAAAAGTAAATTTTGCATTTTTCAAAAATTTCTAACTAACATGTAATATGATTCAAGCAAATCACAACAACTATGTATAAATGCAATAAAGAAAAATGTAAAGAAAAGCATGAAGCAAATTGCAACTACACTATTGTGAACACACAAATGCAATGCAAGAAATCAAATGACCTACCTACTTACCTAGGGCCCGAGGCCCATCAAAATCAGGTATCGTCAGAGAAATAGGGCTTGAGGAGAGATCCATTAACTAGAAATGACATCCTCCTCCCCTCGGCAGTGGATAAGTAAAAAGAATCAGCCCCGAATATTTTCTTAATTTGGTAAGGTCCTAGCCACAAACTGTCAAACTTTTGATGCATTCATGGGTTTTCCCTTCTTTTGTCCCACATTAGAAAAAATATCCTTCTTTAAACTCCCTTTGCCTTGCTTTGCGATCAAATGTTCCCTTAACTTTGTCTTGATTTCTTTCCATTTGATCGAAATCCATTCTTCTAGACTCATCCAATTCCATGTGTTTATCAATCCTTCCTTGTAACGCTTCTTAATTGGTAGAAAAATGTTGAGCTATCTGTAAAGATGGAATCTGGAGATTTATAGGTAACCTCACCTCCATCCCATAAACTAACTCAAAAGTGGTTTTCCCGGTGGAAGTCTTGGTTGTTTTGCAATCATCCCAATGGGCATATTTAATTTTTCCATCCCAATTCTTTTTGTTATCTCCAACAAACGTTTTTACAATGTTCATGATGTTCTTGTTACTGGACTCTGCGAGCCCGTTTCCATGGGGGTAATAGATCGAGGAATGTGACAAAATGATCCCATACTTGAAACAAAACTCATTCAACGCTACTAAACTGAAATCCTTAGCATTAGCAGTAGTAATCTTGGCAAGAACACCAAACCTAGTAATTATTCTTTCTTCAAGGAAGTTCATTGCCACCTCCTTTGTTGCCCTCTTCATTGGGATGGCTTCCACCCATTGAGTGAAATAATATGTAGCAATTAAAACCCATCGGTAACCGTTACTGGAATTGTCCTTAAATTCATCAATAAAATCCAACCCTCACTGTTGAAAAGGTGCCTCAACCATCACTAGTTTCAAAGGAAGGGCAGGTAGTCATTGTTTTCCTTAAAAGAATTGACATGGATGACAAGATTTGAGATATCGATGTCGGAAAACATAGTATGTCAATAGTAACCTACCTTTAGGATTTTATGGGTCATGGTGTTGGAAGCAAAATCCCCCCCATGATATCCTGAATGAATCTCTGAAATCAACTTTTTTGCTTCCTCTTTATTTACACTTCTGAGAATTACTCCAACCAAGACCATCTTGTGTCAAGCAATATTTCATGGCTTTGAGCCTCAGTGCTCTTCTTTTTTGATCCACTAAGTGATCATGGCATGTAAGATTCTTCATATAATAAATGATGTATAAATATCATTCATGTTCCTCAAATTCGCTTATGACAACATTAATTAATTTTCTCCTTTTCTCCCATCTCAGCAACCTCTTCATTACTTTCTGCCAACATTTTAGCCAATCATTGGCCCTTGATTATCTTAGTTGGTTTTATTTCCAAATCATAATCTTGTATCTGTGATACCCATTTCCCTCTTGAACCAAGACAATCTTGTTGGGACAAAACATCCTTCACTGGTGGATAAGGAACGAAAGCTCCAATCTTTTTATATCCAACATAAGTCTAAAGTGTTTTAGGGACTTGACAAGGGCATACACATATTTCTTGGTAATCGTATAGTTCAGTTATGAATCCCTTAGCACCTTGCTCATGAAAGCAATTGATTGTTCACTTCCCTCATCATTTTTTTGTAAGAGGACCCCTGCAATGATATCTTCTGAGGCGAAAGAGAAAGTGATGAAGTATTTAGTGATGTTTGGGCTCACCATGACAGGGACAATTGTTATTGCTTCTTTAATACATTCAAAGGCATTCTTACCATTTCCATCCCATTCAAAATGAGCATCCCTTTTTAATAAATTGTTTAGTGGTTTAACAAATTCAATGAAATTCATGACAAATCTTCTTATGAAATAGATCTTGCCAAAGAAAGATTGAAAGGATTTCTTGTCTTTAGGGAGGGGAATTTTCTTGATTGCTTCGATCCTAGAAGGATCAACTGAGATTATACCTTTGGAGATGACATGCCCCAACAATTTTCCTTTATCCACACCAAAAAATGATTTCTTGGGGTTGAGAGAAATACCATACTCCCTACATCTCTCAAAGATTATTCGTAAGTGTTGAATATGTTTATTTATTTTCTTGGAGATGGCCATCAAATCATTCAGATAGATTTCTATAAGATTTCCACTCAAATCCTTGAAATCATAATCCATAGCATGTTGAAAATTGGACCCAACATTGGTCAGTCCAAAGGGCATCCTCAAATACTTATAGGTTCCCCGTGGAGTTGTGAAGGCATTTTTAATTTGATCCTCTTTCTTCACAAATACTTGGTTGTATCGTGAAAAACCACCAAGCATGGGCATCATCTCTGCTACGGTGATCCACTGCAATATATGCTCCATGTTTGGTAATGGGTAATTATCCTTAAGCAATTCTTGATTCAAGTTTCTAAAATCGATGCATAATCTGACGTCGCCAATATTTTTTCGAACGATTATGTGATTGGACATCCAAGATGAATGCCTGATAGGTTCAATTATCCCTACTGCTACCATTTTTTGCAATTCTTTCTAGACCTGAGACACGATCTTTGGGTTTATTTGCCTCAGTGTCTGCCTGAATGGTTTTGCACCTTCTTTGAGGGGAATGTCATGTTCTATGACATCTTCTCGCTAAGATTTCAAGTCCCCATATGACCAAGCGAAGACATATTTAAATTCTCTGATGAGAGCTAGTAGCTCCTTCCTTTTTGTAGGGGTCATCCCTTTTCCCAATTTAACTATCCTATAAGATGCGTTAGTGACAATATTAAATTCTATGTCTTCATCATCTTGTTCATTCATCGGATTTCCTTTGTACATGTCATTTCGATCAAACATTCGTTCCAGAGGGACCAACCCTTTTGGCAGAGAATCATTGGCCAAGTCTATAATTTTGATATTTGTTTCCTCGGGTAGTAAGTTTATCTGAGTTTCTAAAAATTCACCCTTGTTATGTAGGAAATGTAGAATATGACTCTCATCATAAAATATTTTCTATTGCTTTAAATTGTTAGGGGTTGAGGGCCTAAAATTGACCTCCACTTTGTAAGGTGAAATCTCTTTGCAAGGTTGTAAAGTGGAAGTGAATACAACCAAGTCATCTGCCATTTAATTCCTTTCTCTCTGTATGGCTTCGATTGAAAAGTCACCAAAGCTTTTTATGGCATCCCAAACAACATTTCTATATTGTTTCAACCTTGGGTTCTTGGCAACAAAATATTTCTTGACTTGAGAAACAATCAAATCTAAATCTCCCCTTACGTGCAAGAATTTGATATTCATATCAATGGTAATATTTAAACATAGGATGAGAGCCTTTTACTCAGCAATGTTGTTGGTGCAATTAAATTCAAGCCTATATGAGAAAAAGGTAGCTTCTTTATCAGGTGATATCAAAACCATTCTGGCACCTGATCCTGAACTTGAATTCACCCCATCGAATTCCAAGGTCAAAAGCCCATCCCCTTTTTCTTCATTTTGGAAAATGAGGTCTGACAATACAAGGATGCTATCAATTCCCTCATCTACAATAAGGACCCGATGTGACAGGCTATTTTGGCCTCTGATTTGTTCCCTAACAACAACTTCAACATGCAAGACAAATAGATCACCATTCGAGGTTGGGATGGTGACATAAGAAAAATATGCATGTATACTTCCTCCCATTTTGGCGACCCGTTATTTTGACAATAACAATCCCCATGAGTCAGGTATGTTGATAACTGCAACATCCATACGAAAAGATATGTTCTAAAACTGCTCCATACTTACTTCCAAATCCTTAATAATTTCATGGATTGGGATAACCCTCGAGTGAATATTGCAGGTACTCTCATAAGGCCGTGTGATCCTCCATTTGAGTTTCTTCATAAACTTTAATGTCATGACATTTGTCGAGGCCCTAGAGTTCAGAACACAATTTTGGAGACATAAATCATTTATCACAGATGTGATAAGGGAAGGTGAGTGGTTTCGAACTCTTCCCTATGACAGACAAATAGAAGAGCTTCATCCACACATCCTCATACTGGTCTTGTGAAGCATAGGAGGTAAAAACATTTGAAAAGGTGTCCAAATGATGTCGGCCCAATACAGAGTCTTCACTTGAAAAGGTGGGAAGCCATTCTCTAAAAATGCTTGGAATCTTATGGGGTGATCCATGAATCTTTGTCATATCTAAGGGTTGATACATTCCTTCCACCCAAGAGTTTTGAACCATTTTCACCACACAAGGGGTGGTTAAGGGTGGAGGACTTGGATATTTCTTTTTTTAGGTACAAACCATATGGAACCGCCAAATAAACCTTTGTAGAAGGCTTATCAAAAGTGAAAAGGAATCTTCCCTCAAATGGAGTTGCCAGGAAAACTATGGGTAAAGGATTTGGGAATAAATTTCCAATTGTCATTATGGGATGGAAAGGATTCAAAATCCTCCCCGACAATGGCACCAAAAAAGTTATCACACAGTTTGTAGTTTGGGAAAAGCCCAACCCAACCAACAAGTGTGTGACACAACTGGGGACACCTACCACTATCACCTCAATAGATACCCCCCTCATTTTAGTGAAGGAAAATTCCATCACAAGGGAGGCTTCTCAGGTGACCCTATGGTGATTGTAAGGGGAGAAGAAAGGAGCTAGAATAACACCCCTATAGGTCAAGTTCTAAGATGAAATTGAGGCTTGAGGAGAGAGTCTTTGGAGTTGGTAAATGATTTTCAAGGTTGTGTACCTGCAAAATAGTGTTAGACAAACCAAAACAATATCAATATGATGATATAAGCCTCAAGACAAGTGGGGAATCAACAAGAAACCTTGCTGTCCCAAAATTTCAGAAGTAAGGACATATATATCAGCAATGGAGAAGTTATAAAAGATGTAAATTAAACCATCAAAATCAAGTATATGATATTGGAAAATAAATCTTGCAACTAGTACACAATATTCCAATGTTTAGACCAAGACTTTGATGATAAATGAGGGTTGTTAATCAGTTTTATCGACAATTATTTATGACATCCCAATGTTTGTAGAAAAAATTTGCTACAACAGAAAATTCTAGCCATTGAAATTAGAAAGTAAACCACCCAATCAATAACTTATAACCAATAGAACAACTATCATAGCTTACAAGTAATTTTCAGCAGTAGAAAAGTTGGAAAAGAGTATGAAAGAGTGAATTTGTTGCAGCCCCAATGGATGTAGCTTAATGTTTATTACATCATATAAATCACTTGACCAATCAAGATGCCCTTACAACATAAGAGAGCCTAAAGCATGTAAGTTTCAGATCCAACTTGAATAATTCCAAATCATCAACTTTCATGTTTACCAATGAAACATTTAGCAAACTCCAATGCAAAGATTAATTCCTTTTTATTGAGTGAATGGAGTCTCTTCCTTGGAGAGAAAGCTAAGAAAAGAGGAATAAGATATCTTTGTTGAGAGGGAGATTGAACATGAAATCTATTTGCAGTAGGATTCTCTTCTTCCTAATATTGGTATGTATAGGTCATCAGTGATAGAGAATGTAGAGATAAAGAAGCAAGTTTAGGAGTTGCTCGATAAATGAATCATAAGACCAAGTTCCTCTTTGTTTGGATCTCCTATTGTATTAGTTCCAAAGAAATATGGTATGTGGAGGATTTGTATTGATTTTCAAGCATTGAACAAGATCACGATAAAGAAACGATATCCTCTTCCTAGAATTGATGATTTATTAGACCAATTAAGAAATGTTGTTTATTTCACTAAGCTAGATTTGAGAAGTGGTTACCATCAAATCATAATTGCAGAAAGTGATATTTGGAAAATTGCTTTCAAGACAAAGCATGATCATTTGAATGGTTGGTTATGCCATTTGGTTTATGCAATGCACCTAAAACATTTATGAGGGTAATGAATGATGTGTTCGTGAATTTTATAGGGGATTTTGTTATCGTCTACTTAGATGATGTTTTGATTTTTAGTCGACCATGGGAAGATCATATAATGCATGTCAGAACGATTTTTGAACTCTTGAAAAAGGAGAAGTTGTATATAAAGATGTCTAAATGTGAGTTTGACAAAAGTTCTCTGGTGTATTTGGGCTACATTGTAAGGAATGATCAACTAAATATAGATCCCTCAAAAGTGGAAGTTATTGTAAATTGGCCCAAGATAAATACTTCCACGGAAGTCAAGAGCTTCTTAGGAGCAGTACAGTATTGGAGAGAATTTATTGCTAATTTCTCTTTCATAGCAACTCCCCTGCATGCATTGAAGGAAAATATAAGCACCA
>JZKD02S2442222.1:0-11811 GCA_000966675.3 Picea glauca
AAAAATCGCAAACTGACATTGTCTCAGGGTGAGTACACAGAGAAGGTGTTGGAGAGGTTTAGAATGCAGAATGCAAAACCAGTTAATACACCTTTGGCCAGCCATTTCAAATTAAATAAGGAAATGTGTCTCAAGACACAGGAGGAGATAGAAATACATGTCCAAGGTCCCTTATTCATCAACAATTGGCAACTTGATGTATGCAATGGTTTGCACAAGACCAAATATTGCACATGTAGTGGGAGTTGTGAGCAGGTATATGAACAATCCAGGTAAAGAACATTGGGAGGAAATAAAGTGGATTCTCATGTATTTGAGAGGTACCACTACTCATGCATTATGTTTTGGAGGTTCAGACACTTTTCTACAGGGATATGTTGATTCAGATATGGAATGTGATAAATATAGAAGGAGGAGTTCCACAGAGTATGTTTTTACTATAGGTGGAACAACAATAAGTTGGATTTAGAAACTGAAAAAGGTTGTTTCACTTTGAACAATAGAGGTAGAGTATGTTTCTGCTACAGAGGCTAGTAAAGAGATTATTTGGTTACAGAGGTTTATGGATGAATTGGGAAAGAAGCAAGAGAATAGTAGGTTGTACTGTGACAGTGAGAGTGCCATTCATATTGCAAATAACTCAGTGAGAGTGCCATTAATATTGCAAATAACTCATCCTTCCATTCCAAGAGTAAGCATATACACTTTATGTACCACTTCATATGATCAGCCTTGGAAGATGGACATTTGAAGTTGGAAAAGATACACACTAGCTAGAATCATGCAGACATGTTAACAAAGGGAGTAACTAGGGATAAACTGAGTTCTTCCTTAGTTTTAGTTGGTCTTCAAGAATGAAGATGAGAAATTTTTCAGGTCTAGGAAGGTTCAGAGTCCAGCATATACAGCAGTGGTGGAGTTGTTGAAATCAGTCTCCAAGTGGGAGATTGTTGGTTGTGGAGCCTGATTATCTTCCTGATTCAGAGGTATTTTACTTTCAGCCATGTTTATACCCCATGAAGTATTTACACCCTAGAAGTATGTACACTCTTCCATGAGGGGGAGTGCAGAGGGGGGTTACCCCCTCTGCGAGGTCCGGGGGGGGGGGCTATCCCCTTGGCTGGGGGGTCTGGGGGAAAGGGAGGGTTCGGGAGCAAAGCCCCTGAAGAAAAAATTGTCGTGTAAATGTATATTGTAATTTCATTGTAAATCTGGACCGTTCCTTATAAGGTCATAGATCTAATGGTATAAATTATGTTAGGGTTTTTTTCCCTAGAAGGCAACCCTCTTTTATGAGGGAAATGTATTGTGGCTATGGTTGATGGTGAATATTGCATTNTCTCCAAGTGGGAGATTGTTGGTTGTGGAGCCTGATTATCTTCTTGATTCATAGGTCTTTTACTTTCAGCCGTGTTTATACCCCATGAAGTATTTACACCCCAGAAGTATGTACATGCTTCCATGCAGGGGAGTGCAGAGGGGGGTACCCCCTCTGCGGCCCCCGACTGGGGGGTCTGGGGGTAAGCGAGCCCCCAACAGTGGTTCGGGGGGGAAGCCCCTGAAGGAAAATTTTCCTTGTAAATGTATATTGTAATTTCATTGTAAATCTATACCGTTCATTATAAGGTTGCGGATCTAATGATAGAGATTGTGTTAGGGTTTTTTTCCCTAAAAGGAAACCCTCTTTTATGAGGGGAACATATTGCGGTTATGGTTGATGATGAATATTGTATTATGAGATAGGAGTCTGTGAAAGAAAGAAGAGGAAGTTACAATGAGTTTGTTGTAGGTCGTATCCCTTCATATGCTGGATAATAATAAAGGAAGGACCTGGCAATGTCTCTGGTCAACATAGCCCACACTGGGTGAACCACGTAAATCTGTGTCTCTCTTGTATTGTGTATCTTCTGTGTTTTGTTTCCGCATTTGTTTTATTTTATTGCTCCGCGGTCCTATTTTTCTAACAAATTATATCGACTATGCTTTGTCATGGTTTATTAAACATGTAGGAAGCAAAGTATGAAGTGAAACCAATAGAAGAGATTTTGAGAGATGACATGCAGAAGAACATGTTACCAACAAGTGTAACAATTACATGTTGGTTGCATTTTGATTATTGTGGATCTTTACATTGTCTCATTTTGTATGATGATGGGTCTCTTATTCATATATAAATAATAAAATGGGTTTCTTATTTTATTGCATTGTCGAATGTTGTAAAATGTTGCGTTGCGCATTAATTAATATATGAATGATTTACATTGTTACAAATAACAGAGGTGTAACTCGTTGGATAACACATTAATGCAATCATTATATCAAAATGCAATAACAAAAATATAAAATCAATATTATTATAAAAATATATTAGATTTTGAGATGATTAATTGAAAATTTGTAAAAGAAAACAATGAATTAAAATACATACATATTGGTGCACTATATTTGTTTGAACTCACTAAACCGTGTGTGCTATAAAATACACACCGGTGCCTATTAATTGCATTGAAGCACCGTTGTTAAAACTTGTGAAAAAACACTATTACTTTAAATGACATAAGGTACAATTATGTTTATTGTTTCAAAATATTACGGTGCACATGATTACAATACACACCAACACTTTAAATATAATACACGTATCCGTGATTTAAATGATGATGATGATGATGATTAACATCCACTAAGATAGAATTGGTCTATCAGACCTTAAGAGGGTAAGTGATTACTTGTGATTCTTTAGAATTTTGTTTTTGTGCTCGAAAAGCATTAAGAGAAGCTTTCCAAGATCAGCATACTTTTGTTGAGTTAAAAGGTTAGGAAGGTTGGTAGTGTGCTTAGTAACAAATAATGACACCGACACCTCACCTTAAATGTTTGAAATTCAATTTCCCTCAAGTCCACATGGTAATATAGGAACCAATGTGTAAAAATTATACGAGCACTAGTGTGCCATAAAACAAAAAGAATGACCTAGTGTGTAATATTTTTATGAGCACCGCTGGGACATATAACAAAAAAGACAGAACCGATGCATAATAATTATATGAGTGCAAGTGCTTTTATATTTATCTAAGCCCCATTTCTTTCTATCCAAACATACAATGACACGTGTTATCAATACGACCAAAAAAAAAACCTTCGCCCACCTAATTTTTTTAGTTATAGGGAACATCTGTTAAAATCCCTTCACTATGAATAATAGAGGTTGTAGCAAAGGTTTTTTTTTGAAAAAAATTCCCAATATTGTAACATAAAACCTATGCAAAAACCTTCACTACAAAGTGTTTTCTTTATAGTGGGTTGTTTGTAGCTTGTGTTGGTCATTCTTCAGAGTTCTTAATTATCCAAGTCAATCTTCCCAATTTTGAAGTGGTTCTCAATTTCATCAATATCTATGTTATTTACTCGAGTTGGTGTGGAAGGTCTCCATTGAATTATCATTGGTAGGTCCTCGCTTATCGACTATGACACATTACTATGAGAGTCTGACCTAGAGTTGATAATACCTTAGGCCTATTTTCATCATTGGTACCTTACCTTGCACTCACAAAATGACATTTCTTCAATGGTTTCTCTCTGAGTGGTTTCCCATATGTTTGATGTCAAGACCTATATTCACATATTAGGATTCATGTTGTACCTTGGTTTCCATTTTCATTTTTGTTGGAATCCCTCACCTCTGTCAGGGGATTTCATTATTGGTCATTTCTTAGAGGGTCTCTTCCATGCACTATTCCATCTGGTGCATGCAAGAGACATACTTGGTGGTGTGTCCTTCTAGNGCTGGATAATAATAAAGGAAGGACCTGACAATTTCTCTGGTGGACATAGCCCACACTGGGTGAACCACGTAAATCTGTGTCTCTCTTGTATTGTGTATCTTCTGTGTTTTGTTTCCTCATTTGTTTTATTTTATTGCTCCGTGGTTCTGTTTTTATAACAAATTATATCGACTATGCTTTGTCATTGCTTATTAAACATGTAGGAAGCAAAGTATGGAGTGAAACCAATAGACGAGATTTTGAGAGAGGACATGTAGAAGGACATGTTACCAACAACTGTAACAATTACATGTTGGTTGCATTTTGATTATTGTGGATCTTTATATTGTCTCATTTTGTATGACGATGGGTCTCTTATTCATATATAAATAATAAAATGGGTTTCTTATTTTATTGCATTGTCGAATGTTGTAAAATGTTGCGTTGCTCATTAATTAATATATGAATGATTTACATTGTTACAAATAACAGAGGTGTAATTCATTGGATAACACATTAATGCAATCATTATATCAAAATGCAATAACAAAAATATAAAATCAATATTATTATAAAAATATATTAGATTTTGAGATGATTAATTGAAAATTTGTAAAAAAAAACAATGAATTAAAATACATACATATTGGTGCACTATATTTGTTTGAACTCACTAAACCGTGTGTGCTATAAAATAGACACCAGTGCATTTTTATGAGTCATACACACCAGTGCCTATTAATTGCATTGAAGCACCGGTGTTAAAACTTGTGAAAAAGAACTATTACTTTAAATGACATAAGGTACAATTATGTTTATTGTTTCAAAATATTACGGTGCACATGATTACAATACACACCAATGCTTTAAATATAATACACATATCCATGATTTAAATGATGATGATGATGATTAACGTCCACTAAGACCGAATTGGTCTATCGGACCTTAAGAGGGTAAGTGATTACTTGTGATTCTTTAGAATTTTGTTTTTGTGCTCGAAAAGCATTAAGAGAAGCTTTCCAGGATCAACATACTTTTGTTGAGTTAAGAGGTTAGGAAGGTTGGTAGTGTGCTTAGTAACAAATAATGACACTGACACCTCACCTTAAATGTTTGAAATTCCATTTCCCTCAAGTGCACATGGTAATATAGGAACCAATGTGTACAAATTATACGAGCACCAGTGTGCCATAAAACAAAAAGAATGACCTAGTGCGTAATATCTTTACGAGCACCGCTGGGACATATAACAAAAAAGACGGAACCGATGCATAATAATTATACAAGTGCAAGTGATTTTATATTTATGTATGCCCCATTTCTTTCTATCTAAACATGCAATGACACGTGTTATCAATACGACCACAAAAAAAACCTTCGCCCGCCTAATTTTTTTAGTTATAGGGAACATCCATTAAAATCCCTTCGCTATGAATAATAGAGGTTGTAGCAAAGGTTTTTTTTTGAAAAAAATTCCCAATCTTGTAACACAAAACCTATGCAAAAACCTTCACTACAAGGTGTTTTCTTTATAGTAGGTTGTTTGTAGCTTGTGTTGGTCATTCTTCAGAGTTCTTAATTATCCAAGTCAGTCTTCCCGATTTTGAAGTGGTTCTCAATTTCATCAGTATATATGTTATTTACTCGAGCTGATGTGGAAGGTATCCATTGAATTATCATTGGTAGGTCCTCACTTATCGACTATGACACATTCCTATGAGAGTCTGACCTAGAGTCGATAATACCTTAGGCCTATTTTCATCATTGGTACCTTACCTTGCACTCAAAAAATGACATTTCTTCAATGGTTTCTCACTGAGTGGTTTCCCATATGTTTGATGTCAAGACCTATATTCACATATTAGGATTCATGTTGTACCTTGGTTTCCATTTTCATTTTTTGTGGAATCCCTCACCTCTGTTAGGGGATTTCATTATTGGTCATTTCTTAGAGGGTCTCTTCCATGCACTATTCCATCTGGTGCATGCAAGAGACATACTTGGTGGTGTGTCCTTCTAGATTTCATATGAGACCTTCATATCATTTTCCTTATGTCCACTCATGTTGGATGATAGGGGATGCCTTAATGCCCTCCATCCAATGGATCTCTTCCCATGAACTTTGACCCACTTGCTTTGGGAGTGGTATCTAGAGACCCTATAGTACCTTTTGGATTGCAGTCATCAATGGAAATACCCCTCACTATTACTAGTGGGAATACACCAATGTCCCTTGATTGATATATTTTACAAGTGCTCAACAACAACTCATTTATTTTCACTTTCTAGAATGTACTAGGTATCTTGACACCCTTTATCATTATTGGTTGGTGTTATCATGTTTGTTAATGGTATAAATCAATGATTAGTAATCAAATGGTTTCTCCCATGTTTTACATCATTTCATTCAATCACATGGTACATATTCCTACCTTCTTCRTTTTGTGGATTTAAGRCCTTGGGCCATAGTAGCATCTCCTCTTAACACTRCTAACTAAGTTGCRTAAGATAATACCACTCAACCATATGGAATTGGTACTTTTTTTAGGATTATTTTGTTCATCTCATTGTTCAAGTTATCCTCTTGATGTTTAGTGAGACATAKATCCATTGTGTTTGTTCATGGCTATGATCTATTTTAACATGGATCCACCTTGTATATTTTTGTGGCCATGATCTCTTATTTTTATATATACTTCATGGATCTATAATGTACTTTATTTGRTGAAAATGATTTTATACACTTGAGCATGGGTATGCTCATGTTGGGAAGAGAATCATCTATTGCCTTGCTTTTCATTATAGGTGTTTTCCTAATCTAAATTTTGATGAACTCTACCTTGCTACACTCTGTTGGCGTTATAAGTCACTCCTAGATTGCGAAAGGAGCAGAGCCCAATGCCCATCAGTTTATGTCACGAATAAATTTAATGGGTGATCGAATGGGTAGAGACCTAGGAAGGTATCACTCTAACTCAGGGACTAGGCATGGTATGTAAAAAACAAAGGAGGTCTTGATCTAACTTTCGTCAGTGAGTTGATTGTTAAATGAGAAGGGGGAAGACTTGGTGAGATGAGTGAGCAAGACTACCTCGAGCATCAGGCCTTTCAATAGCTTGAGGAAGAAAATCTCAGAATACAAGATCCTCTTGGTTCTGAGTTTCGAGGAACCGAAGGGTGACTTGACTGGATCCTCCAATTCCAAATCATTAAGTGTTGAGAAAATACAACAACTGATTAGAGACAATGCAACTATTACAGTGATCCAACCTACATCATCCTATAATAGTGCAACTCAACTGGATCCTCCAATTTCGAGCTGTTCTAATACTGTGTAAACAAAGAGATGGAAAGAAGCAGACATTCATAAGGCAAGAAGTCTCAAGTGCTAATACATAACCAGAGCAACCAGTGCTTCATTAAAACTTTACAATTGGGAGCCTAGCTTAACCATTGATAGATTACAAAATGGTGAAAATGCCTACATATGCTCAAAACAAACAGCGAAAACGAGACACTACATTGAAAACATTGCGTTTGCATGTCTTTTGGCAGTCTGTGCATGCAGACTTTGGACGATCATGCACTTATCATAGACGCAATCAGACTCCTGACTGTTCTATAGATGAGTCGACCTCTTTTTAATCCTTTGCTGGACTTTCCATTTATGGCAGAGACGATGTCTAACCACCTCCAACAACTTCAATAAATGCTTTCTTGGGAACGGGAACAATCCTGGTCAATTCTACCTTCTGAGACATGGAGGGCTCCTCATGGTGCCACCTAGATTAGCTGAACGGTCTAATGGATAGGGCGTGGAGGATCTGGCATGCTTGGCATGGAAAGGGGAAAGGGAGTGATGACGGAAACAACAGGGGTGAGACACATGGAAAGAAGAAGGGGGGAAGGTGACGGGCTATAATGGTAATGGGGACACATTATTTATGGGAGGTTGACGTGGAGGGGAGTGGGACAGATGTCGGAGGACGAAGAGGGGCTAAAGGGGAAGGGCCCCGTCATGTGGTTAAGTGGAGAACAGATCGAAGGGGATGAAGCGGTAGAGAGGGTGACATGCTAGGAAGGGGGCCCCACGTCAGTACCACACCATTCTGGACCCCCCCCCCCCTTTATTAAAGGCAGAATGGAAAAGGGGGTCTGGAATCGCTTGAGTGTCATTGATATCGGTGCCTCAATCTTGACCATTTGAGAGATGCGTGCCCAATTCCGGACCCCCCCTCCGTTAAAGGTAGAATGGTGAGGGGGATCCGAAATGAAACCTCAATCGCAGATCTAGGTGGGCATATCTTGACCGTCTGAAACTGCCTACTCATTAAAATGACATGCCCACCCTCTAAACTTTGGAAAAATGGGTTTTCCAAATCTCCTTCTTTTCCCAAGGGGATGCTTCTTTCAGGAGAACACCCCCTACATGATTATGTGCTAACACACTCAACAACTTCCTCCATGATATTGTAATGTATTTTGGCCATCAACTCCCCTTATGACGTCACGCATTAGGGGTCATCTATTATAGCATCTTCTGACAGCCTCATGTTTTATATACCTTTATTTGGTCATTATCCCCTTCACAGATATCCCTTGCTACTTAAGCCCACTTTGAACTCTACCAAAAATTCCTCCTTTTAAATCCACACAAACTTCTCACAATAGGAGTATGTACACACACTTTATATTCACAAAAGTTGTGTGTACTTTAAAGAATGACTAAAAAATATAAAAATTCAAAAAAATTACATGGTTCCTGAGTGGGGTCTATAGGAGAAATACTTTTGTAACTCTCTAAAACCCATGGAAAACAATATCAACCATATTGAAATGGTACAAAATGGTCCTAATGGAAGGAGAAAGGGACAAGCATTGTTTTTATATAAGAGTTATCCTCTTGCCCAAAACAATCAAAGTCAGTCATATCATTGTGGTTTTTATGACCCTCATCTCCCACGAATCCCCTATCCCTTGAATTTCCCTCTCTCTTTCTTGTTTTGAGGTCTAAAACCTCTTGGTTTTATTCATACTCACATGGAGAAGAGCATTGGATTTTGAAGCAGTACTAAGTGCCTCAAGATGGAGGAATCCAAATGGAAGTTACAGATATTATCGATAGCAAGATCAAGTATATGTTTTATGTATCATTGTTGACTATAATAAAATGAAGATGTCTCTTCTTTCTTTCCCCCAAATTCTGTGTCAATTTCAATAATTTGATTTCCTTTTAGTATTTTGAGGTGGTTCTAACTTACCTGATAGAGTTAGTTAAGGTATTTATTGCATGTTTCTTTTTTTTTCTACCAACAAGTTTGAAAAAAGTGTTTCTTCTCTTTGTGTAAGTTCATGAACTTAGATAGGATCAAGGATGATTAGAGCAAGGCCAAATTGAAACACTCATATCCAACTAGTCATCACGACCAAGTATGTCCCTCATAACTAACTGGTAGTTACATTTTTTTCCATGGAAAAAAGAGTAATTTATATCATCAAAAGGTGATCAAAATTACATTTTGTAGATACACTTCTGAAGTGTATTCTATAATCTGCATGTCTATGTATTTTCTTCAAAACCTGTTGAAGTTCTTCTTTTGTAGTTCTGTCTTCTAATCCGTTAGGATTTTTCATTTTGCAACCCAAAAAGGTTTCCAATTTTCAGAAGAAAGTTATTTGTTGTTACTGAATTTGTTCATTTAAGAACTCTAAAATCTTCCAATGGCCCAAATCCAAGTGTGTTTTCGAGGCACGATCGGCCTCTTTGTTTCTTTCCCTGTATACATGATGAGAGGAAAATGAATAAAAAACCCTTTGAAGTGTTTTTATGTCTTCCACAATATTAGCAAATCTAATGTTTGTGCATCTTTGAGATCCATTTATCCAGTTTATTACATTTTTTGAGTCTCCATAAACTGTTATCATTTTATAATTATGTTCAAGTGCAAAAGCCAAGAGTAGTTTGAGGCTCATAAGTTATGCGTAATTGTTTGTTCTTTCTCCCAAGCCAGAAGTCAAAGTGTAGTAGTGAGTATCTAAGAAGTATAATAACCCTCCACCCCCAAAAATGAAGTTTTGGGAGGCTCCATCAAAAAAATCCCAAGGACTTGTTTTTTCAATGGTTACTTCTCTTATAATTCTAGTCTTGACTCTCCCTTCAGTTGGTAAAAATGAGGATAGGATAGCCAAACTATTGAGAGTAGTTTTTTCACGTGCTAGTAATACTTCGTTAAAAATGGCTTCATTCCTGGCAAGCCACACATCCCAAATGATCAATAGGGGTAGCAATCTGTACCTCTTAAAAGCTCTTCTCTCCCACCAGTTTCTCCAAGCTTGTTCTAGAGTATGGTCGATCCAAAGAAAGTTTTTTTTCAGAAGTCTGGATACTTCTGTCTAAACCTTTTTTATGTAAAGACAATCTATGAAGAGGTGTTGAGCCGATTCTCCATCTATCTTGTTAGCACTCTGTAATTTTCCCAAGGCTGTGATGGCAGCCACAGAGGAAACATCAAAACCACTTCGAATCCTGGATCTATCCCTCCAAGACTCAGAGAGGGATCTCTCTGTCTGATATAACTTTGTTTGAAGAGAATATTAGGCTAGCTATGAAGAACATAGGTTTGTTTATGGATTTTGAGTATGGGTGTTGGTCATTATAATTTCTTAATTGATTTTTAAACAACCAAGTGAAACATAAATTATCAACCCAGGGAAGTCTTTTATTTCAAAGATAGCCACGCACTATATATGCTCAATTCCAAAAGCACTTAGTGTTGTAGTAAAGAAATTTATACTATCTATACTTGCTGGAATGAACTGAAGCTCTGAATTAAATCACAGGAAAGCAATTCCCCTATTGCAATTCTTTATAGCTTAATCAAGAATCCTGAAATTCATTAAGAATAATACTGCAATGGGAAGGAACAACTGTATTGCAATCAGAGAACAGGACCCTTACTCTCAAACAGAGACTCAGTACTAACACTCTTTCATGAAAACAATAATGCAGAAACCAATTAGATCTATCTAACAGAGACAAAGCACTTTAGTTCCTTTCTGTCTGAGCAGGAGCCTTGGGCCTTACTTCTGTTTTAGCACACTTGTGAGGTTGAGGTCTACAGAGAACATGGCAGTCTGATTCCTTTCCTTCTGAGCAGGAATCTAACCCAGTTTCTGGCTGACACCAAGGAAAAGCTACAGTGAACATGATGTTTTGGTTCCTTCCTTTCTGAGTAGGAACCCTTGATCCAATCCCTGGCTAACACACTTACAGAGGTAGATGAAGCCTACAGAAGACAAGGTGTTGTAGTCCCTTCCTGTCTGAGCAGGGACACCTTAACCAAATCTTTGGCTAGCACACTTTACAAGGGGAAAGGAAATCTACAGAAGACAAGGTGTTGTAGTCCCTTTCTAACTGAGCAGGGACACTTTAACCAAATCTCTGCTAACACACTTGCAGGGGTAAAGGAAATCTACAGAAGACAAGTTGTTGTAGTCCCTTTCTGTCTGAGCAGGGACATTTTAACCAGATCTCTGCTAACACACTTGTAGCATTAAAAAAATTCTACAGAGGTTATGATGTCCCGATCCCTTTCTATCTAAGCAGGGACCTTTTAACCAATTCTCTGATAGTCTCACGAAATCATCACACAAGATTGCTGATAAAAAGAATTACAATTTCCATTCAATATATAAGACATAATCCGTGGTGTTTCAGCAAAGAGGAATTCATTAAAACAGTGTTTCAGCAAACAACAGTCAAACAAAACATGAACAGAAATTAAATAAACACACTTCTAACTAATGGGTGAATCTTGTGAAGAAGGTGGGCCCTCCCTTCTCACAAGATTCCCCTGAACGAAAAACTACAGGAGGATACTCAAAGCAGTCTTATATTCATCTGTTGAAATATCACATTACAAATTGGAGGTACAGAACGTGTCCCGCTTCTCTCAAGTTCTTCAATACATCAAAACTTGGATCCCTCGAATGGTGATTTCCCCTGAATTTAAAGGGGAAGTCCCTTCGATACAATCATTACAAA